>PVKS010007418.1:0-73058 GCA_004027875.1 Aplodontia rufa
TTCTGTAGGAAACCTCATGACTGTTTTGATTATTTCCTTGACAGTGCAAAAGCTTTTTAGCTTTAGGGTATCCCAGTCATTGATTTTTTTACTTTACTTCCTTCACTTTAGGAGACATGTTGAGAAAGTCTTTGCCTACTCCCAAATGCTGAAGTGTTGGACCTAATTTGTCTTCCATCAGTAGGAAGGTAGCTGGTTTAATTCCTAATTCCTTGATCCATTTGCTTTCTGCAAGTGGCTGTCCAGTTTGTCCAGCACCATTTGTTGAAAGGCTGTCTGTCCTTCATGTAATATTTTGTCCCTCTTTTCCAAAAATCAAATGTTTAAAGATTTGAGGGTTTGTTTCCAGGTCTTCAATTCTGTTCCATTGGTCTTCTTTCCTATCTTGATACCAGTACCATGCTGTCTCTGTTACTACAGCTCTACAGTATAGTTTTAGATGTGGTATGGCAAAACTGTCAGTTTTGTCTTTCTTGCTTAGTAATGTTTTGGCAATTCTAGGTTTCTTATTGTTCCAAATGAATTTGGGAATTGCTTTTTCTATGTCTGTAAATAATGACATAGGTATCTTAATAGAGATTGTATTAAATCTATACAGAGCTTTTGGTAGAATGGCCATTTTAATTATATTAATTCTGCCTAACCAAGCGCATGGGACATCTTTCCATATTCTTAGGTCACCTTGGATTTCATTCTTCAATGACCGAGAGTTTTCATTGAAGAGATCTTTGATTTCCCTTGTAAGGTTAATTCCCAAGTATTTTACTGTTTTCAAAGATATTGTGAATGGGGCTGATTTTCTGATTTCTTCATCAGTCCTATTATTATTAGTGTATAGGAAATACTTAACTTTTTGTAGTGAGAATATTTAAAATTTACACATTTTGGAATTTTGAAATATATATCATTATTACTATATTTACTATGGTGTATAATAGATCTCTAAAACCTATTTCTTCATTCTTAAGGAAATTTTATACCTTTGATCAATATCTCCAAATTCCGTTTCACCCACCCCAAAACCTCTGATAACCACCATATTAAATATCTGGTGCTATGATTTTTACATTTAGATTACATGTATAATTGATATCATGCTTATTTGTCTTATTGTGTTGGGATTACTTAACTGATCAAATACTCAAGTATTGGATGAGGAATGAACCTGAACATTTCCTCCAAGTCCATTCATATTATCACAAACATCAGAATCTCTTTCATTGTTTAGACTGTAGAGTACTGCATTGTATATATGGACCATATTTCCTTATGCATTATCCCCTGATGGACCCTAAGTCTAATTATGAATAGTGCTACAATGAAAATAGGTGTGCAGATATTTCTTTGATACAATGGGTTAAATTCTCTGGATGTATACCCAGAAATGGGATTGTGATAATTCAGATTTTAACATTTTGATGAAATTTTATAATATTTTCCATAATAGCCATACAGATTTACATTCTTTCCAACCATGTATGAACTGACCCATTTCTACATATCCTCTGTAACACTTGCTATTTGAAAAATTTTTGATAATTGCCATTCAAACAGATAGGAAGTGATACTGTGGTTTCAATTTGCATTTCCCTGATAATTAGTAAGAATACATAATAGTGATCACTTATAATTTTACCTCAATGGAATATTTTGCAGTTTGAAAGACTTCATAAATCACAAAAGAATACATATTTTAGATATTGATATTAATATTTTATGCATAAAAGTAACTCCATCAAGCAAAGAAATATAACTGGTTAAGTGTACTTCATGAGAACTGATGGAGTATTTAATAGCAATTAAAAGGGAATGATCAAATGAAAAATGTGTCTAATTAGTGATGGGAAACTCCCTAGTATCACTGTTAAGCAGTAATGTGGGGATTAAAATCACATAGTTGTGGTTTAGATGTGAGTGTCCCCCAAAAGCTCATGTGTGAGACAATGCAAGGATTAGAGGTGAAATGAGTGGGCTGTGACAGCCTTAACCTACTGAGTGCATAAATTTCCTGAAAGAGATTAACGGATGGTAACTGCAGGGAGGCGGGGTATGGCTGGAGGAGTTGGGTCCTTGGGGCTGTGCCTTTGGTGTTTCTTTTTTATTCTTGCTGAGATCTCTCTCCCTCTGCTTCCTTCCTGGTGACAGGTTCCCAGGAGCTTTCTACCATTGCATACTTCTGCGGTGATGTTCTGCTTCACATCAAGCCCCAGGAAATGGAGTTGGCCATCCATGGACTGAGACCTCCAAAACTGTGAGCCTTCTGAAAAAACTTTTCCTCCTCTAATTGTTCTTGTCAGGTCTTTTGATCACAGTAGCAAAAATGCTGACTAAAACAGTAGTTTTACTGATGAAGCTAAAACCTTAAAGGTATAACTATAATTACATTCAAAATAAATAAATAGAAAAATAAAAGGTGTAATTAAAAACAAATCTGGGGCTGAAGCGGTGGCTCGTCAGTTACTGATCTTGCCTGGCATGCGCTAGTACACAAGTTCAAACCCCAGCACCGTGCACACAACAAAGTGTCAGAGGAATGAAAGTCATATGAAAAACTAAATAAAAATTGCTTCTCTCTCTCTATCTCTCTGTCCCTCTCCCTCTTTAAAAAAAATGTATATAATATTCATGGGCACCCAAATGCAAGTATGTTTCAAGACAAACTTGAATGTTTCTCTCATTTTGAAACTATTTGAGTGCATTCTAGTCACTGCTTAATAATAATTTTTTAGTGACTAGCATATATACTTAATATCTAATATATTAAAATTATAATTTAAAATAAAGCAAAAATATACAGTAGAATTAATAGTAATTTCAAATGCTTCAATTAAGATGAAAATCTATTCTGTTGCTTTGATACCAATGTCTTAGTCTTTCTCTTATTTATTATTGCACTTGAAAAAAATTATTATCCTATATTTATTGAAAACATTTCTTAAACTAGTTTATGTATTTCAGAGCTGGTGTATAGTATATAATTGTTGGAACTTAATTTAGTTTAACAGATTATTGATTTCTCTTTACAAATATTTTCATGTCACATCTAATTTATATTTATAAATAATGATTTATTTTGTGTTGTAAATCAAAGAGATGATTTTCATAATTTGTACCTTTATCAATTTTTTATTTTACTATCTAATTATATGTTGTTTATAGGATAATGATTATCTGTAGTTTTTTTACTTAGAAAAGCAAACACTTTCCATGCCTTTGCTAAATTATTAGCTAATAAACACAGGAAGCATACTAATATAATAGCAATCATATTCTGGAAATAAGTTTATAGATTCATTACACTGCATGTAAAACTTATACATCTGTCAAACAATATTAATTGGCTGAGGGAATATACAAATTATTCCTAAAGGTAAAATAAGACAATTATTTTAATGAAGTTTCATATATTAGTTATGGAACTGGAAAACTGAAATTTTTCATTTTCAAGTAATTGTCAAATATAGCTCAAGAAGGCCTAATAGACGCTCAATGGTAGAGCTCTTATTATTTTATTTAGTAATATCTATCAATAGTTAAGTAAATACATACAACGAAAAATGCATTAATATCAGAATATGCATGAATGCAAACACAAGATAATTATGACAATGCTTCATTTGTAAAAGAGTGCCATCCTTAGTTTTCTATATATATTTCATACAAAATAAAGTACGTCTGTATGATTTTAACATACACTGGTCATTATCCATAGAGAACATAATTGAATAGAATTGCATCTTTAACACACTATCTTAGTGAGGCTAGTGTGGTGGCTTAGGGGTAGAATGCTTCTCCCTCACATGTGGGAGGTTCCAGGTTCAATCCTCAGCATTGCATACACAGTGAAATACAGGAAAAACAAAAAACAGATGAAAAATATTAGCATGCTCTGTCTTAAAGAAACATGCAAACAAACAAACAAAAACAAACATTACCTTAATGGAAGTATAAATGAATGCCCTAGGGAAATATTTCTATTCAAAAACTTTTCTAGCTTTCCAGGCAAGAAAAATGGAACATATAATAAGAGGAGGGCAGCTGACTTCGTGGGGAAGAGATGTTTGATGTTTTACTTGTCAAAAGTTAACAGCATTGCAGCTGACAAGAATGAAGGGAACTGAAGATGAGTTTCTTGAATAATTCATTCAATTTGTTGGGAGGAGATTGAGCATGAGATCTAATGAGCTCAAGTGTGTACCTACCATACAAAGTGTTTACCGTGATTTCCCTGGTGGGGTGTGTGTGTGTGTGTGTGTGTGTGTGAGAGAGAGATACCGGAAACCATGTTAAGAAAGTACTGTACTATTGAACTACTCCTATAGGCCCCGATTAAATATTTTGATCCTCATTTTCCAAAAGAATAACTTATAATAGTTTAATGTATTGTTTCCACTCATGCAGGAAATCATTTTAATATATAAATAAAATGGTATAGTTCTGGTAAAAAGGAAATAAAATATAAACTCTGCAGGTACAATGAAATAATTCCCTTGTCAAAATTTCTTAATCTTAAAAGGAAATGTAGCACTTTCTTGAATTTTAACTAATGAAACATTTTTTCTTTCTTTCTGTAGCAACCAAAGATCCTAAATCAATAAGATATTTCTAATTGCCTCCTAATCCTGGTTATTATTTGCTAATCTCTTCCTAAATTAGAAACCAGAACAACTTCACTATACTGCACAAGCTTTATTCTAGTACAATTATTTGCTTGTCTCTTGTCACATCACCTGAGAAGAAGCTTCCTTAAATCATTACCTATTAAACTAGTGAAATTCCACATTTTAAAATCTCCTTTTACAAATACACTTGAAGGGCTGGAATGGTGGCTCAGCAGTTTCGGCACTTGCCTCGCATGCACAGGGACTCTGGTTTGTACCCCAGAACCAGGTACACAATGAAGTGTCTGAGCAACAAAAGCCACATGAAAAATTAAATAAAATTGATTCTTTTGTTCTCTCTCCCTCTCAGGATTTATCTTAAAAAACAAAACAAACAAACAAAACAAATACACTTGAAATAGTCTAATGAGGAAATTTTTTGATTTTCTTAAGTTTTTAAATCAAATTGATATATTGATAAATTTTGCATGTAAATGCCCTCAATACTACACCAAGATGGAGAAAATAATTTGACTCTAGATGTTTTCTTAGTCTTCCTGTCAGTATTACTGTACCCACCCTCAGCATTTGATTAGCTGTCATTCTGATTTCTGTCTCATTAGATTAATGTTACCTGTTTCTAATCCATCTAAATGTAATTCTATTGCAATTCTTTCTTTCTGTCTGACTCATTTTACCTACATTACACACGGAAAACAGATTCACGTTTTAGCAATGAACTTGCCAATTTTAATGTCAACTGTGTGCATTTGGGCTGATCAAAATTTGGTTACTATGAAAAATACCTCTATGAAAATTCCTGAAATGTTGGTACATGTATCCACTAGTTTATCTTAAGCTTATGCCCAGCACTATGGTTGCTGAGTCACAAAGCACAGATAAACGTTGACTAGATAAGTTGTGCATTAGCTCTATAATTAAATTTGGATAACTTGGAGATATTAATGACATTGAAATTTCCTACAAATGTAAATGGTATATTGTTCTATTTAGGTCTTTCTTTCTTTCTTTCTTTCTTTCTTTCTTTCATACTAGGAATTGAACCCAGCTTAATCACTGAGTCACATCTCCAAACCTTTTTTTATATTTTGAAACCAGATCTCCCTAACTTGCTTAGGGTCTTGGTAAGTTGCTGAGGCTGGCTTTGAACTTGCGATTTTCCTGTCTCAACCTCCTGATACACTGATAAAGGCAGGTGTCACCGTGCCAGGCTAGTATCCTTTTTTTCAGTAATGTTCATGATCTTCAATCTGATGATCTTCACCTATTTTTAAACTTATGGTAATACATAATTGATATATTCGATGCAATTTTATTCAACATTTTTGACTAATTTGGTTTTTATAATATTTGCTATTACATAGAAATATAAATATCTTATACTGACCTCCTACTCTGATGCTTTGCTAAATTCACTTCTGTGGACAAATTAGCAGAATAAAACACAGTTAATAGTCGAAATCATGAGCACAGACTTGAGCTCAGATGTCTGACAAAGCAAAGTATGCAACATTAGATGACAAAATAAAAGGTAAAATGTTTTCAAATCACTAAGAGAAACACAATAATCTTAGCCTTCTGTGAAAATTAAAATTGTACTGTTTTATTTAAAATGTTCTCCTCTTTTGTGTATCTTGTAAATTGTTCCTTTGGTATAACACCCAAAGTGCTGGTGGCTTTCCTAGAGTTTCCCAAGTACCTATTGACAATGTGTGCTCTTTGAAAATCAGGTGTACTCTTTATTTAGTCCCCAACTTTGATCCAACCATCTCATTCATATGGACACCTGCCTTGTATTGAAGCACCTAGAACACCTAGATTCTCTATTCTCGGAAAACTTCAGATTCAAATTTCATATATTTAGTCCTTTAAAAATAATTTTATCCATGTCTGATAGATAGTGATCTCCTGGTTAGAAGGTTAGGTAGAAATAAAGGTATATAATACGCTTAGTCTTATACAAGAATGGGATAAATAATATGCATATATAATTTTCATATTATTTCAGTAGTACATAATAAAAATATAATATAGGATGAACATCCCTCATTCAAAAATAAAAATACCAAACTGCTCTGTGATCTTAAATTTTTTGAGCACCAACATAATGACACATATAGAAAAGCCCACACTAGACCCTAGACCTCAGGCAATAAGTCAGATAAAATACAGAGGTACTAAAAAACAATTGTGTAACATTGCCTTGAGGCTTTATGTATGAGCTATATATATATATATATATATATATATATATGAAATTTGAATATTGACCTTTCCCCAGTCTTTCACAATCACAAACAATACCATAATTATTCATACAAAAAGTTTTACTACTTCATGTTCATGTTTGGAATAGATTTTGGAGGGAAAGGAATGTCAGAACAAATATAGATGAAGTTATTGTGGATGTTTGCTCGTTGTCCTCTTTCCTTAATAATTATGGATATTTCTCATTTTGAAATTTTTTTATACTTGATTTCCCTCTATTGTTTGAATGTATTAACTAATTGAATAATATTACACTGAATGCAGTAGTATATATATATATATATTGAGATCTGGGACAGGTAATTTTTATACTCTCTTATTTCATATGACAAAATTCAGTGAAATACATGAAATGCATGATAACAGTGAACAGAAAATGCAGAGTGAATCTTTTATTTCATTGAACTTCCACAAAAAATAAAAAAACAGGGCTGGGAATGAAATTCAGTGGTAGTATGCTTGCCTAAACTACATATGCCCCCAGCTCAAGCTCCAGTACCATCAAACAAAGTAAAACAAAAATGAAATGAAATGTCATAAAATTAAAATATATGAAATGACATTTTTAACAATTGCATTTTAAACAGAGTGAAAACCTAGTTTTGGCTTCATCGTGATAATGATGATATATTTTTCATTTCTGTTAATTTCTAACTTTTGTAAATGTGTTGATGACAGTGAAAATTGATCTTTATATTCATTTTCTTGTTCTGTACACATAGTGCCAGAATTGTTAATAGTTTTCCTTAGTGTTGATTAAACATAACTTTTTTTTTTTTTAAAGAGAGAAGGACAGTGAGCCAGAGAGAGAGACAGAGAGAATCAATTTTTATTGAGTTTTTCACATGGCCTTCATTGCTCAGACACTTAGTTATACACATGGGTGCATTTTGTTATCTGAGTGCTTGGAAATATAAGCATTGGAAATATACATGGGGTTCAAACCCACGTACTTGGGCATGCCGGGCAAGCAACATAATCGCTGAGCCACCACTCCAGCCCCCAAACATAACTATTTTTTTAAGAGAGAAGGACAGCAAGAGATATAGATAGATAGATAGATAGATAGATGAGAGAGAGAGAGAGAGAGAGAGAGAGAGAATCAATGTTATTTAATTTTTCATTTGACTTTTATTGCTCTGACACTTCATTGTGTACATAGTGCTGGGGTTCAAACGCGCATCCTTGCCCATGCCAGGCAAGTGCTGTAACTGCTGAGCTCCAGCCCTAGACTAACCATTTAAAACTTAATACCAATACATGATTTTGGGAGGAGACTATTTTTTCACTGACAACATTTAGAAATTCTAGCGGTCAGTTTTTGTGAAAAGTGGAGTGCTTTAGTTGATATTATTATTCTTTAAACATTTACTATTGATAATCCTTACCCTTAATGCAATACACACCAAGCAAACCTTGACGTGCTCCTCCTGGAGAGCAACACTAATTCCATTGCTCAGGAATCTTACACTCAGATGTTTAAGAACTCAATTTTATAATTTGAATATGTTATCAATTTGCCATTTATTTAATAATGTCTCTGAACCAAAAGGCGTTATTACTTCATTATTTTTCCATACTTAATGGATTGTTATGCACCACATATTATATTTGAATCTTCAGTTCTTCTGGTGCAAAAATAAAGTCCAATCCAAGTTGAAAAAAAAAAAGAAAACTTCAGATTCCTTTTCCTGTGTTCTCCCCATAGTATCATGTAAGAACTTCTACATTGTGTTGATGCCTTTTCCAGAACATGAGGAAACAGAAGTGCTATAACATGTTCATTCATATCAAGTTAAGGCACCATATCAGATGTTCTCTCCAAGTAAATGAAGCAAATACTCCTCCTGATCCTCTCCACAGAGGAACTAGAAGGTGTTACTGCTTTCTCTTCAACCAAGCTGGTTCCACTTTAGCGCATGGCAGTACTGGACTTTGTACAAGGAGCTTCGTCTCACCTTTGCATACCACTCTCCTCCAACTCTGCCTTTCAGTATAAACAATGTCTTCTAACCATCTATTCACTGAGATCTTTGCAACTGTGAATTCCAAACTCAACTTCTCCATCTCAGATTTTTCTTGCCTATTTTTTTTTTTTTCTGTCACAGTGAGAAAACACAGAATAAAATGCTAGTAATGGGGTTGGAGCAGTGGCTCAGCAGTTGGATCACTTGCCTGGCAGCAAGCACAAGGACCCAGGTTCAAACTCCAGTACCACATACACAACTAAGTATATGAGAAACAAAGGCGAGAAGAAAAAATAAATAATATTGATTCTCTCTCTCACTCTCCCTCTTTCTTAAGAAGAAAAGAAAACTAGTAAAATTTTATATTTCTATTATTTCATTTTGGTATTTGTGTAACACCTCTGAGTTCATTACATTTGTTGATTTTTGTTACAAGATATGTTTTACACACACATATATGTGGAGAGAGAGAAATAGAAAGATATCCTAAAAATGCTTTCTAACATATAATTTTATTTTTATTTCAGTCATGACTCATTTAATATAAAATATTATCTGAATATTAATTCCTCAAATTGAAGTTTTCTTTTTTATTTATTATCTTATGTATAAAAACATTTTTCTTCTCAAAGAGCATATATGTATCACATTCACTTGCTTTAACATATCTATGCTTATATTTTTTTGAAAAGCTGAAGTTAGAATATATCAGAAAGATTGCTAATAAAGGCGAAATAAAATTAGATCCTATTAATCTGAATCCCTACACAATCTCCAATCTGTACCTAATTAGATGACCTATATAACATATCTACATGGGAAAAATAGCTTGAACCAGCACCACTATCAGCGTGTCTGAGGATTATAGTTCTGACAAATGATTACGTTGACATTCTTGGGAGGATTATCTTTGTGAGACTTGTTAGGATATTAGACCCACACTGCTAATATTCATCTTCTGAGTCAGTAGCAGAGGGCTTAACCCAGTTATTGGTTGATTTACCAAGATATCCTTGGAGGAACTTCTGGGCACTGTCACCTAGTCTACTCACATTCATCTGGAGTAGCTGGTACCACATTCTGGAAAACATTATAGGATAAGAGCATAAGAGAGGATAGAAAAAAAAAGATATTTACTTAATAGAAGCACACACATATTTGCCCTCACACACATAAATGTACACATGCCAGTTCAAATTCATTAATAACAAGTAGGAAGAAAATATTCTTGGTAATCATTGTCGCTAATAACTACATGGTCACAGTTAATGTCTGAATCTACCTTCTACTACTAATTCCGTATTCATGTTGCCATCAACATGAATGGTCATTATTCTTTATCTCCTGGAATGATCGAAATTTTCATTCCTAAAGAGTTTGGGGCAGTAGTAATTGTTATCGAATTAGGTAGCTGTAATTTTACATTGACCTTGGTCATATATTAATATAATATTAAGAGATACCCTAAAATACCTATATTATTGACATACTCTACATCCATTGTGGAATACAGGCTCAGTTCTATCAGACTGATGGTCTGGATCACTGACTCAGCCATAACCCCTCTCTTGTCCTGATGATTTAGAGTTTTAGTTGCCCAAAGTACACAAGTAGTCTAAACTATCAGCTCAATAGAATACTTGTTTTGTCTTTTGGGGGAAGCATTTCTCTTTTGGGATCTGAGGACTCTAAACTACCAAGTAAATTATAATCATAGGAATAACAAGAAATTGTTCATTAGTAGGTCATGATGTGTAATGCTGAATACTTCTAATCCCATTTCCTGCCTATGATTTCTAGATCTCTGGAAACTGTATATCAGAGAAATAGTCCCATATTTGTTGGATACTAGTTTATATCATGTGCAGCTTTTTGGAGAACTTAAACCTAACTGCAAAAAATGACCACAAAGCCGGTGCTGCAAAATGCACTTCAACCATTATTTCAGGCCAATTGCTTTAGGATGGCAGAGAATATAGAAACACTTGTAAATTCCATTTACATGGGCCCTTTACATACTAATTTGTGTATGTAGAGATTTATTTGGTCAGAAGAAATACTGCATGTCCTACCACAGGAATACAGGAAGTGTTCGATCAGTCCAAAGATCATAGCTTTGGCAGAAGCACTGCATTCAGGGAATATTAATACATATTCAAAGTAAGTAGACCTTTCCAGGAAAGAGAAAACAATGGACCAATATTAAATAATGGAAACTTCCCAATGTAATCAACATACTACCAAGTAACTAGATGATGCATCTGGAAAATTATACTGGAGATTTATTGTTGTCTCTGCTACTTGCAGACCTGGCAATTAGCAGTGTTCACAGACAGGTTAATCATGCTGAATGGAAATTCATATTGCTAAGCTCATGCATAATCTCCATCATTGCCCTCATGGATACTTTGTTTGTGATGCCATTAGCGACAGAAAGTTACTGGTATATATAAAATGGATTGGCAATTGAGGGCCACCACTTGGTCCTTGTCATATCAGGATCCAAATATTCCATTGTGCTTAGGTTTTTCCAATTAAGTGTTTATAGGTCACATCATAAGATGCAGAGTACAGAGAAAAGTTATTACAGAGTTCTTGAAGGACATTCAGAGATACTTCTTCAAATTCATTTCTCAAAGTATTGTTGACAGGTATGTCTTCTGGACCAACCAAGTGTGGATAAATCATCATTTTTGTTGTTGCTATTGTAACTCTTACTGGTGGTGGAGATTGAATTCAGGGCCTTGCACATATGAGGCAAGTACTCTGCCAATAAGCTGTATTTGCAGTCCTGTGTAATTAGGTCTTTTTTTTTTTTTTTAAAGAAAGAGGGACAGTGAGAGAAATAGAGAAAGAGAGAAACAACTTTATTTAGTTTTTCACACAGACTTTGCTGCTCCAACACTTAGTTGTGTACGTGGTGCTGGGGTTTGAACCCGGGTCCTCATGCTTGCCAGGCAAGCGCCGAAACCGCTGAGCCACCACTCCAGCCCCATAATTAGGTCTTAAATGGAAAATCGACTCTAGCATTCCAATCTTTCTAAGCATTTGTATTGCTTATTCCACATTAAACTGAATGATATTTGGAATTAAATATTTATTAATAACAAGTCAACATTGTATCCATGCTTCAGCAAATCAGACCAATTACTGAAGAAATTATTGAAGCCCATTTTAACTTCCTGAGTCATAAAATTAAATTCAGAATATATACTTGGTGCATTCATACATATATTTGTCCTGATTTAAATTTTTTTCCCTTCTACCATTAACATTCACCCTAAATATCTATCTTCATACATGTTTCCAAAATTTTTTCATGTACAAATTAGAAAACTCAAGTTGTCCTTATGGAGTGTATTGTACTTTCTCTTGAATCACTCTCTGTATCTTACCTTTTGTGATCTATTGTAACTTGAATCTAATTATAGGTTCAGAAGCAAGGAGGGAAGTGGAGATGAATCTTGAAAAAACTATCATGTCTTACCTGGCAAATATTTCAAGAGAATCAGTCAATAAAGTGTTTATCCATTCAGATGGAGGTGAAAATGCTGATGTCACTGTAGATGGAAGGGCTGTTCTATGTTTAGAGATTCCATTATAAGTAGTAGTAAAGAGGGCACTTCTACTTTGTAGGACAACCTCTTCCAGTGTCAAAGGAAATTCATAAAAGTTTAGGATCTCAATGTCCTCAGATTCATCAGAGTATTCTCATTCATCCCCATCCCAACTTAGAAGAACTTCTTGTTGTCCAAATAATGCCCATACTTTAACAATGAACCTCGGAGAGCCTAGAAGTTCAACTTGCCTCATAAGTTAGTCAATAGCAGGGTAAAATTCATGGCTTTGATTTTTAGCAATTTGGCCAACCATACAGGAACTAAAGCTCTCCCTCAATAACTACCTAGAAGCTTTTCCATTAGTTATGTTGAAAATTTAATCTTTATACTCATACTTATTTTTACCCATTTTGACAAGCGACATTTGGAGAGCTCAAACATCATTATACACCTTAGTTTTCCAAAACTGTTTAAAAAAAACCTATTGAATACAAACTTAATTCATCCCTCACTTCTTAGAAGTTGTTGGCAAAGAGTAACCAATGCCAGTATTTTTCCTATATCTCTAAAAGTTCTTGTCGTGAAATATTGGTGCTCTTGGTACTAGTGAAAATTGAGTCATGGACTTCTTTAAAACTAATCAGATTAGTGTGAAAGTTCCAGAAACTCCTAGAACAAATTCAGAAAATTCATCGCCAAAATTTTGTTTTGCTAGACTCACTCTTGGTACCACTAAAAGTATTAATAAATGTTATCCAGAGGGGGGGAAAACAATAGGATAAATATGGAGGAGGAGGAGGAGAGATATGAGCAGATTAATTAAAGGAATTGGTTCATATGATTAGGGAGATGAAGAATTCCTACCACAAAATCCCTGCAAATTGAAGAAACAAAGAAGACAATACAGTAATTTATTCAGTTGCAGATGACCTGGGAAACATGGGAGAAAATGGGGTATCTCTAGAGTCCAAAGAAATCAGAGTCAGAAACTGATATCACAGGGTGAGAGACAATATATATCTAAACATGAGAGCATAATGATAATTGGTCCCTTCCTCACTTTTTGTTCTCCTTGGATTCTCAACAGATCTGATGATGCCTACCAACTTTGGTAATGGTTATATGATTTATTGAGTCTACTAGAAAATGTGCTAATCTCTTCCAAAACACCCTTAGAGACATACCATGAAATAATGTTTTAGAAGCTATTTGGGCATCCCATAGCCCACTCCATTTCATACTTAAGATGAAGAATCAAAATTAATTGCAAAGTTTAATAGATTTATTTCTTTTCAAAAGTAACTCATGTTTATATAAATCACTTCATATTGAAAAAACTGCACAGCAATAGCTACAAGAATTATGATAAAATAGGGTTATATGCTGTTATGGTTTAAATATTATGTATCCCTCAAAAGGTCATGTGTGAGGCAATGCAATAAAGGTTAGAGTTGAAATGATTGGGTCATGAGAGCTTTAAACTATAACCAGTACATTAATTTGCTAATGGAGATTAATTGAGTGGTAACTGTAGGAAGGAGGGTGTGACTTCAGAAGGTGAGTCATGGGTAGCATGTCTTTGGTATATATACCAAAGTGTGTATATATATATATATATTCTGTCCTTGTTGCACATAACTCTCTCTCTGCCAAGATATTATGTCTTATCTTGGGCCCAGAACATAGGAGTCAGCTATTTATGGATTAAAACATTAAAATTGTGAACCCCCCAATAAACTTGTCCTCCTCTAATTGTTCTTGTCAGGTATTTTTGTCACAGTAGTGAAAAATTTGACTGCAACATGTGCACAACACTCAAAATTATCATCTATGCCACATTTACAATAGCATCAAATCCACCTAATAAAAATGGTAGCATGGTTCACGCATGTTACATGGTTAAGAAAAAAAGATTGGAAATAATTATGCCACACTTCCTTGAAAAAGAAATGACAGATTCTTGTGTATATATGTGCAACATTTCACCATCTAGGTGCAAAAGAAAGAAAACAAAAGAATGAAAGAAAATAAGGAAGAGGAATAAGAACTAAAGAGAAAAAGAGAGAATTGACCAGGAAAAAAAAAGATGTGAAAATAAGAGAAGAGAAATCATGAGGTCATAATGGCTGCCAAATTGTTCTAGCTTGCATTTTGGAGAAAATAGTGAGAGCTAGCTAGGTTTTCTGAAATTAAGCAAGTAGATGTGACACCATATTTGAATGAATGTGGCTCTTACATGTGTTTGTGCTTCTGTATGCAAGGTTTCTTTGTTTGTTTGTTTTGTTTCCTTCAGTGCTGGGGATTAAACTCAGGGTCTAACACATGCTGGGTAAGTATTATACCACTGAACTACAACCCTATCCCTTGCTTGTGCATTTGAGCAGTTTCAGTAGCATTGACTATATTGATCATAAAAAGGGACAGGAGGAATGTTGATATACTTGTACAATACCTGTACCACTACCAGGAAGACAGTGTATAGGACCACCTATTTCCTATTCACGATGAGGTTAAACAATAGGAGCTTACCTACTAAAACTAGGAGCACTTTCCAAAAAAATATTGCCCATGGATATATTTTATACAATTTCATAATTATATACAACTCTTTTTTTATCAGTTTCCATGGTGAAAAATGGACAATGCTAAGATTAATTGTTTTATATTTTAAAATTCAAAATGAAAGTACATGCAAAGAAATAATTATCTCAACAAGTTGCATTATATTATTTTTTCTACACTGGTCTTAGTTTTGCTTTTCTTAAAAACATACATGTCACTAATCCAAAGAAATTTTTCCAATGATTCACAGATGAAGAGGAATGTTCTAATTTGTTCTGCTTGTTCTTTTTCAAAATAAATATGCAATGTCTCTCAGTATATACACTTTGGATCTTTAAGGTACTGCAAAGCTTAGGCAATGCACCGATGCTCAGAGGTAAGATGATAAGATTATAGGAGGTGTAACCTCATGGATGGATTATTTCTTTTGATTGATTAATAATGTGAAAAGGCTTCTTGGTGGTTGTGGCATGGTTGAAGAATGTAAGTCACTGGGGGCATGCCCTTGTGCCTGGTTCCTCACTCTCTCTCTCTCTCTGCTTCCTGACTGCTAGGAACTGAGCAGCTTTCCTCTGCCACACCCTCCTCCATGATGTTCCGATTCACCTCTGTCCCAGAATAATAGTCAGCAAAACAAGGACTGAACCTTTGAATCTGTGGAAACAAAATAAATTTTATTCCCCTAAATTATTCTTGTCAGATATTTTGGTCAGAGCAATGAAAAGCTAACTAACACAAAGGTCGTGACTGTTCATATTCAAAGAAAAGTCTAAAATTGCTCATAATATTAACTTGTGAAACCAAGTTTCTTAATTGCTCAGTTTAAGAAACATCTAACATTTCAATAGATAGTAAAGGGAAACAAAATTGACATGGATAGTGTGACTCACAAGAAATTTTATCTGTATCCTCCACCAACACCAGTAACCTAAGAGATCAGTGGTCAACATATCTTCATTGAGTGCAATTAGTAACAACCTTTCATTTCATCATGATGCCCAATTGCCCTCAGATAGTCTGTGAGATTAACTACTGTTGCATGCCTGCTGAGATTATGTAAGTGTGAAGCTTGCTGTTTCAGTTAGCAATGAGTTGGGAGAAAAAGTATATATATTGGCACTAGTCCTTGTGGTTAGCACCTTCTGTATTTCACTTCTCTTTCCATTTCATGTAGATTTGCATGAATTTCAAACTAGGTGAAAAATCATTTCATTACAGCCCAGCAGGGATATAAAATAATTTACCTGAAGCCCAACTGGTTTGAAAATTCAATGACTGAAAACCAGGTACATTGTACATGCTGGCAGCTTTGGAAATCAAAGCTTTCACACCTCTGATTACATTTAAATTAAGATTTTCAGTAAAGGTCAGAAGTTATACCCAATTGTAACGATCTTGTTATAATCCTGGAACTCTCTGAAGCTTAGTGCTATACTACTGGTTTGCAGTGGTGTGTCCCATCAGCTTTAGGGGGCAGGGATGCATTGGAGGAGAAGATAGAGCTCAACAGACCACAAGCCCTAGTCCTGAACACAAAGCTCTAAGAATGTCCTTCAGAACTCATTCCCTCACTCAGATAAACACTCTCAGTATAGGTCAAATAATTTCAGGCCTATACATGTGTTATTCTGCTTTTTATTGTTGTGACCAATAAACCTCAGAGAACAACTTACAGGAGGAAATCTTAACATCAGCTCCTGGTTTTAGAAGTTCAGTCAGTGGTTAGCCAGCTCCATTGCTTTGAGTCCAAGATGAGGTAGAATATCATGGCAGAAGGACATGTCAGAGGAAAGCAGCCCAGTACACTGCACCTGGAAGCAGAGAGAAAGAGAGAGAGGGTGCTCTGCTCACCAGGGACAAAATATAAACCCAAAAGACATGTCCTCAGGGACCTGCTTCCTACAGACAAACTCTACCTGCCTGAATCATGGGATTCATCTACCGATTAGGTCACAGCTCTCTTAATCTAATCATTGAACCTCTGAGCATTCTTACACTGTCTCACACCAGAGCTTTTGGGAGTAGCACATATGTAAACCATAATAACACTTCATCTGTAAAATGCAAGTATCATAGTTGGTAAATAAATATAATAAATATTTTAATTAATTTTATAAGTTTTTTTATTTTTTAATTCTTTTTATAAATTTTATAGAGGAGTTGTACAATCATAAATGCATATATAGTAACAATATGATATATCCCTGATCCTAATCCAGCAAAAGCAATATTCATAGCAGTTCAATCTACAATAGCTAAATTATGGAATCAACCCAAATGCCTATCACGTGGATGAATGGATCCAAAAGCTGGGATATATATATATATATATATATATATATATATATATATATATATACTCAGCAGTTAGAAACAACTATATTATGGCATTTGAAAGTAAATGATGGCAATGGAAGAAATTATGCTGAGCAAAATTAGCAAAACGCAGAGACTCAAGGGTCAAATGTTTTCCCTCATTTGTGGAGGCTGGAGCAAAACCCAGGCTTGGGTGAAAGTTCAGGCTCATTTACTCAACTCACCAAAGTCAAAACATCACATAAGGGGAACCATAGACACAGATATGTATGGTGAGGGGAAGAGGTGAAGTGGAGGAGAGAGGGAGGGATGATAGGGAGGAATCTGGAAGAGATCAATAAGGTAATTTAATTTTGATTCCCCCAGGAAGTGTAAGTGTGTATGTGTTTGTATGTGTGTGTGTGTGTGTGTGTGTGTGTGTGTAGAGAGAGAGAGAGAGAGAGACATTTATATCTGTTATGGGGGCAAATAATGTAGAAGAGTCAAGAGACAGGGGTGTGAATAATGGGGTGATTCTGGATTAGGATCAGGGATATATCACACTGTTATTTCTTTTACAAGTTTGTGATTATAAGCTACTAAAACAGAGATTCCTGTGTAAAAGACAGTTCATTTTGCAGATAAGAGTTGCCACTGAAGGCAGCAAAGTATTTTTTTCAGCATAATGTTGGAATTACCTTTAAGATGAAGTTAGATTCCACAGTTCCTTCCTGTCTTCATACTGAATTAATCATATTTTTCCTTCTGATCCATATCTCCCTTTGGGCTCCCTCTCACTTGCTTTTGAGATCATATGAAAATTAGGGTGAAAATATTGGATACTTACTTAAGATAACTTCACAGGATTGTTTCCATTGTAATTATATATATATATATATATAGTTATATATGAATTTGATTTAAGTTGATCATCCTTTCCTTCATTTTGGGAATTAGCTGTAAACATATATTAATATTTCATTATCAAGGTTTAGATTTCCTCAAATCATTGTAATTATTGATATTCTAAATGCATAAATATTCATCAGAAAAGACTAAACTAAGTATCTTTAATGCATTTTATAATACATTTCTTCATATGTACCTGGGGAACAGTAAGACAAGTTGGTTTATGTAAAAAAGTCAAACCATGTATGCTGTTGTCTGATGATGAAAAGGTCACATTCAGTTTGCTGCTTCTGTCCTACTCATATGATCCTGTTCCTTTACCTATTTCCTTGAATGTTTCCTGTCTGTCACTTGCTTTCACAATCTCTAAATATTTACATTTCAATTACCATATGGATTTTTCTTCAAAAGTATTTACAGCAGTGGCTGTTCAACTGATTTCAGTTAAGTTCAAGTGTTCATATTTTTAGAATAAATACTTTCTTTAAAATTTTCAACTGCTTCTCATGTTTAGTCTGAATCAAAATCTGTTTTATTAATATTTCCTTGTTATGTCCTCATTCAATTTAGTTCAAGAAGTATCTATTCTAGGTTTATTGTGTGCCAAACACAGTTACAAATGTCAGGCAAGCAGAAGACTTTGACAAACTTGTGTTCTCAAGAACCTTAAAAATGAGTATAATGCAGTTAGCTGGTTATTAACAGAGATAAGGATCAGAGGGGAAAATATGATTGATTCACTGTGAAGACAGGAAGGAACTGTGGAATCTAACTTCATCTTAAAGGTAATTCCAACATTATGCTGAAAAAATACTTTCCTGCCTTCAGTGGCAACTCTTATCTGCAAAATGAACTGCCTTTTTCACAGGAATCTCTGAAAGACCAGCCCTTCCTAATTAACTCATTCAGGTCCTTGCTCTTTCCATGAAAATGTCAACATTCTAAAATTTGACATTTTGAAGGAACCAGAACATTTTGACATCAAATCAAATAAAAGCTAATTAAAATTAGTCCAGGAAATGTCAAAAAGATAAGTGAGACAAAAGAATCCACCTTTTCCCCACAATTGCAACAAGCTATTTAATAAAGAAGAAAACATAACTGTAACTGTGTGTGAGAAATTGTCCTTCACCAACTTTCATTTCCTTAAGGAAAAAAAAAATAGAGCAAACATCCTAATGCTCCTACAATTTCTTAATTTTGTTGAACTGGTATAATTTTTTTTTTAAATTTCTGGACTATGACTTGATATTAATATTATTTTTAAGTTTAACTCTTAAGAAATTACAACTCAGGAAAAAATACAGGAACAACAACAGCAACATCAAAGTATATCTAAAGCATAAAACTTCATCTTGAAATAGAAAGATTGAAGAGTCATAATTTAAAAACAGTAAGTGGTTTTAGAAATTGAATGAATTTATCTTTATGATAAGCTCATTTTATTTTTATTATGTTACTTGAGTCAAGTGAAAATATATTCAAAACATAGCACACAAAAAAGACTCAGACTGAAAAATCTTTCAGATGAACAAACAATCCATAGTATCAGATGTACGTGGAGGAAGGAGAAAAATAAGAATTACGGAAAGTCACCTGTCTGTAGGGCTGTGTGGAACTCAAGTGGAGCTGCTTTTGTGTAAGTAGATTTCATTTCATATTTTTACATAAATTTTCCAGTATAAGTTTGGAATAAAATGGTTACTTATTTTTATATTAATTTTATGACATGATGAACATAAAACTCACTGGGCATAAGGTATTCTGGAAACATGTGGTAGTATAAAATATCTATCTTTATCAGGGTACAACCACTATTCACAAAATTCAACAAACTGCTAACTCATTTCTCATTTAATGCTAAAAATTGGTTAAAATTATCCTAATGTTTCTCAATTTTCCCTGCTAACTTAAATATATTTTACTTATTAATATTTCAAAACTTGCTTTGAGAGGGGAAAATTTCTCACTACGTCTTTGGAAATTCCGTTTATCAGAATAAAAAAAAAACAATAAATGCTACATCCCTTGTAAAAAACTTGATATGACAAAATGATATGATTAATAAGAGTTAAAATCGGGCATGACTTATGCATGAATATGCACATAGTAAGTAAAAGTGGTGTCAGGTTGAAAAGATATATGATATTTTCTTAGTGAGAAATGCTCATGAGGGAAAAAGTGTAATTGGAAATTTGGATCTATTGAGAGGAAACCAGTTCTTTTACTTTGAAGAGGACAAAGAGCATCCCCTGCTCCTAATGACCAAATGTGCATATCAATTTGACATCCCCAATGCTAGTAATGAGGGTCCCTAAGGACAGTCCCAATGCAGATATACTCTTCCGCTAATGAGCAAAAGCACTGCTTTCCTTTTGATGATAAAGATGCAGGCAGGCAGAGGCCAAAGACTAGATCAAGCCAGCACTTCCTCGTGCATGCTCCTAGGCCTGGGGGAGGGAAAATGATGGTTCTGAAACTACGAAAAGGGAGTCTCACCCCCTCTTTGGCTCTGCCCCTTCTCCCACTCTGGGGGGAGTCTGTGTTTTTAGGCTTCGCTTTCTATCGTTTTCTTAAAATCTATTATGTGTGCCTCAGCGTCCCTTGGTTCCATTCTTCTTTTCCAGGGACATGAACTTGATTTCCACCAAACCAGCTTCAAAATCAGGGCCTTTGTCCTGCTGTTATTCTAATTTTTTCTATAGCATCAGATCAAACTCTGTGTTTCATTCCTGGAAAATTTGCATAGCACATGTAGCCTGTATAATGGATGTTGGGTTCCTGTCCTCTTCCAGTAAAAGAGTGAAACAAAGGGAGACCAAGGCAAATGAAGCAAACATATTTTATTTAAATAAAAAGAGAGAGAAAGCAAGGGAGAGAGAGAGAGAGAGAGAGAGAGCTTCTCTAGGAAAAGCAAGTCTTGGAGCAGAGAACTCAAAGAGGGGTTCTGGCTCATTTTCTTAAAGTCTCTAAAGAGTCTCCACCTTTGATTAATCATTGCCTTCCCTTCCCCATGCCTGGAGGCTAGGTGCAAAAGCTCTGGTTTAATCTAATCTTTTATCCTGGGCCCATGGGCACCTTTACCAGCAGAAGAGATGCCTGTGTCCAGAACACCTTTGTTAGCAGAGGGCCTTTCTAGCGTGGCCCGTCCTAACAGAGGATGCTCTTTGGCCTCTTAGAAAAAAATGACTGTCAGCAAATTTCCTCCTTATTAAACCCCATCATTCTACTCACACTGACTGCCTAACACAAACCATGGAGATTGACTGACAAAAGAGTATTCATAGATAAGGCCATTTGACAGTGACAAACATCACTTATACATTAGAGATCTGGTAAGACAATCATATTTGGAAATGAATAAGTTTGGTAGATAGAATCAACTCACGAAAGCCCTAACAATGAAGTTTTCCATAATGTAGAAAAAATACAGAGCTTAGTGAATGTCATATTTAATTTCATAATGGAAAAAGAACACATTAAAGATCACATTTATTCATGTGGTTTAAAATCTCTGGTATGGTTCGAACATGAGCTCAAGTTAACTCAGAAAGCTCAAGTTAGGCAGTGGAGCAATGTCAGAGGTAGAATGATTATATTAGGAGAACTATATCCTAATTAGTGAATTGGGCCATTTGAAGGATTAAGAATTTGAAAGGACCACTGTACTGGGTGGTGACTACCTGATGGTGGGGTGTGGCAGGAGGAAGTAGGTCACTGGGAGTGAAACTTTTGGAGTTCATATTTTGTTCCTGGTTTCCCAGTGTCTCTTTCTGTGTTTACTGGCCCCCATAATCTGAGTCCTTCATCATGGTGTTGTACCTCAGGCTAGAGTGGTAGCACAGCGTGTTATGGCGCTTGCCCGGCATGCTTAAGAACCTGGATTTGAACACCAGCACCAAGTACACAATGAAGCTTCAGAGCAATGAAGGCCACATGAAAAACTAAACAATATCAAACCTCTCTCTCCCTCTCTCTCTCCTCTCTCTCTTTCTCGTTAAAAAAGAAAAGAAAAGAAAAAAGATATTCTGCCTGACTTTGGGCCCGAAGTTGTAGAATCAAAATAAACTTTTCCTTCTCTGTGTTGTTCTTGTCATGTATTTTGGTCACAGCAATGAAAGCTGAGTAAAACAGCCGCTGTACGTATTTCTACTGGAGACGTTAGAACATGAACTATAAAAATCAGCCTTCTTAATTTAAAGAAACCATTGGCTATGAACAGCCTACCTGAAGGGAAAGAATGACACAGGCACAGAGTACAGATTCCGAGTGTGGAGCCAGGGACCACACCAAAATGAGCCCCTACCTACTCTCTTTCTCTTCTTGCTTTTATTGAGGGTCACAAATAGAAAGGTTACCAGAGTTTAAAGATAAGGAGGGGCATCACAGGTCTTCAAAGAGAAAGTAGTTAATCTCGAAGGAATGTTTGGGAAGCAGGGTATTCAAGAGGTCATTTCTGCACCACCCCGCCCCCAGAGGGAAGAACATCTGCCTGGACAAGACTCCCTGCCTTTAGGAGGTGTCTGGTCAGGGTGCTGCCTGAACTTCAGACTTTGCCTTGACACATGTTAACTCTTTGCTTGCCTGCCCATCCTACATAGGAAACAACCTAAAGACCTGAAGGAGATACAAGGTCATTGTTAGTCGTTAATTGACAACTCATTGACCATGGAGCTTCTCACATTATTCCTTTTGTCCCTTTTTTAACTCATTACTCTACCTTCCTTTCTTTTCTTTCATGAAGAGTCATTTTCTTTCCCCTCTGCTCTTTCTTTAGGAGCCACATCTCCATACAGCAGACCCTAAATGACTTTGGAACTGATAAAACCTTGGTTAAGGGCCAAATATCTTATTTTATTGGTATACTGATACACTGTCAAGATGGTACTGAGTATAATCAAATGCTAATATCTGAGAATGAAAATCAGCCCCCGAATCGCATCATTATCTATTATTTAAGGGATTTTTTCCTTTGATTTACATTGCTATTATTACATATAAAATTTTCTTCAGGAAAAAAAACTATGATACAAAACCAAGTGTTGTTATTCAACTTGATGGCCAGTTCAAAATCAAACAAATGGCAGTATTTTGGTATCAGGCAGTTTATTCATGTAAGGGCATCCATTCATCCCAGTAAGAAGAGGAAAAATCCATGGAAATGACAGGTTTGCTAAATGTGTGGGAACATTAAGAATTTATAATTTTAAATGCTAAAAAATAGTTCTGGGCATGGTGGTGCACAACTTTAATCCCAGAAACCTAAGAGACTCAGACAGGAGGATTGAAAACTGAAGGCCATCCTGGACAATTAAGCAAGACTAACTCAAAAATTTTTAAAAAATAAAAAAAGAAGGCTAGGGATGAAGCTTAGTGGTAAAGTTGTCTGGGTTCATTCCCCAGTATCATATGTAAATAAATAAAAATTGAACAAAAGAAAGTTGAGTATTATCACAGTTGTTCACAGTATGTTCTTGGACAAATCTCCAAGAACCAACTGACAGGTATTTTAGAAAATAGTTTCCTGTTTCTCACACTAGAATTAAAGAATAAGAGTAATTGGAAGGCACAGGCAGACAGAGAAACTCAGAGATTTCAGAAATTAATACACGTTTATGCTTATTGCTATATTATATACCATAGGGTATTGCAGAAGAGACGTGAGAGCAAGGAATAGACCAAGGGGGGAGATCCTGGACTAGGATGGGCCTCGATGTACTTTGTCAATATCCATCTGTGCATGTATATGTAACAGTGATTTCTTTCCATATGTAAGGCTGTGTAGAACAAAGAAGAAGTGTTGGAATCTGTGCTCATAGTGGCATCTCAAGATGGTTCTTACATACTGTTGGTGGCTCCCATGCAACCAAGCATCCTTTATCTCAAAGCAGCCTTGCCAGATTCTAAAGTCCTGGTGACAATGCTGCTGTCAGATCCTATTGATTAATGCATCTAGGTTCTTGGCCACAGGAAACCCAGTGTTGAGCCTGCAAGCTAAGGGTACCAAAGGCATACCATGAATGCTTTTAAGCCTCAGCAGAGTAAATTACTTAAAGCAAGCATCTGATATTTTTTTTAAATTTTTTATTTTGAGCAACCTTACAAGATTTTAACAAAATAATATAAAATGTGTATAAAATACGTATATATTCTGGATATTGCAATTATCCCCAGGAGTGCCCCCCTAATTACCCTCCCTTATCCCTCCCTTCCCCATCCTATTATAACTCTAAAAAAAGTATTAGATTGTAAAGCATTACATCTTATCTGGATTTAACTCATGCTACTAGACATTTTTAAGTAAAAAGTATTGCCCACATTTCTTAACATTGTTTTACAGTAATGACAAACAGGAAACTTAATTTATATGTAGGTCATAAATATATAGAGTTCTATTTGCTTTTCTTCACATTTTCTGGTCAGAAGGAACTATAGAAATTACTCTGGAACAAATATTCATAGTATAATTTGATAATAATATATGAACTACTATATTAGAATTGGTTGAAAATTCTAAAAACATTGTATGTTAGGAATCTTTACAAATTCCTGGATAACAAAGTATATATACATTGATTACTGTTGGTTTGATAATGTTTCCCCCTCAATTGTATCTCTATATACTTCTAATAAAAAAAAGATATCTCACTTAGCAAAGACAAAAAAAATGTAAATTACATTTTAGATAGGTTTTATCCATTCATTCATTCAATTGAATAAAAATGTATATTTTCAACAATATCAAATTCCTAGAAAATATCCTATTATGTAAAATGCATTTAAAATGCACAAATAATTTTAATTTTATTTCAATTTCAAAATGAAATATTAATATATCTAAATCACTTTATTCTTAAATTGCTACCTAGATATATTACTCTCCTGATAAATTCAAGACTTGTGCATAACTACTAACTGATTATCCAAACCAGTGTTTTTATTTTATAATGTTCTCCCTTTCCCTGGCAAAAGCTGTGCTCACACTAAAGATGAAACTTTTGCAATCTTAAAACAATTTGGAAAATTACTCACAATATTGATTTCTAGCCCATTTAACTTTTGTATATTCATTTGGGTTCCTTGGCTTCTTTCCCATTTCCTTGTATCATGGGTTTTCTGCCTTCTTTTTGCATTTCTTTTCATTGATTTCCAAAGTAATGGTTTAACGTACTTAATCAATTTTGTGAGATTTTTATTTCTTAAAATGCTCAGTATTTCTTTTTGCCTTTTCACCATCAAAGATCATGGGCCAATAACATCCTCATACTGACAAAAATAAATCTCATTCCAGGACACTAATGATGGCAATGACAAATCGAGATTTGTTTTAAAGATATGCCAAAACGTGGGAAGAGGATATAACCTTGCTTTAACCCACAATACTTGGGGATATACTACTTTTCATTGTGAGACTTGTTAAAACATAAATATTTGTTCAATCAAATTCATTTCTCTAGCAACAGATTGATGTACATATGCTTCATTTTACAATGCAAGTTTGGCTGTACTTCCCACATTTTTGACAAAGCAGTTGAGCTCTCAAGAAATTAACATGCCCTTTTTCTCACTCCAGTACAGACGAATAGCTTGGCAGAAAAATGAAGATGTTTATTGTTTTTTTCGCAGTCTAGCAAGCTTAATAACAGCTGCTTAAAAACGAAAAGAGAATACTGAAATAAAGTGACTTTTTATTCCTTGCACTGAAATTTAGAATTTATACAACAGAGGTACTACTAGAGGATTATCACTGTGGCTGGTAGAATATAAACTTCCATTAGACAATATTTACATTTATTTTATTGGAAGAAATATGGAACTTTTATAAAAAAAATCATTATGCTGATAATTTCTCAGTCCGCACATAAGATTTCAGTGGAATTACTTTTGTACATTGCACATTCTTTATATGATGCTAGTATATTTTTGATTGAAAAATACACAATCATGCTAATAAAAATATTAAATTAATATAAATGATATTTAATGCACTATGGTCCATTTTATGAAGTTAGTCAAACATTCATTAGTGAACAGACATTTATAGAATGCCCCCTATATGTACAATGTTTCCTTAGTACTGGTTAGGTTCTGAACTGAGGAAACTCAAAGACTTGGGGTAAAGGGTAAATTATAAATCACTGTGAATGTAATAAATGCTTTAATAGTGACATATCCAAGGTGGCATGTACACACAGAAGACGTATGCCTGTGTCTGACTGGTGCTGCAGATTAGGAAGTAGACATCTCTGACAAAGTGAGCAAAATTGAGTTATGATTTAAAGGGTCAACATGTTGAAAGGAGAAGATAAGGGGTTTTAGGGAGATGGTGTTGTTGATAGCATGTCAAGGAGTCATGGGATCTTGATACATAGGAATTAGAAAGTAATGTTTTGTGGCTAGTATGTGAAATTGTAATGCACTTCTGGCTAGGAAGTAAAGGTAGAAGAGTCTCCTGGAGCTTCTATTTGACACTCAGAAGAGTTTGAATTTAGGTTAAGAAATATAATAAAACTTTTTTTTATTAGAGTGATAAATTATTGATAAAATATGGTTTCCGAAAAGAATTATTAAAGCAATGAAGATTGTTGTGTCAGAGGACTAATACTAGTGTGACACAGGATGCTTTATTTCTTTTGAAATAGCATAAATAAAATTATTTTTAAATGAATTAAAGGAAAAGCAAAAAGGAAAGGAGCAATTTGAAATATTAAAAAAGAATAATTTTACCACTATAATTAAGTGCTCACTACATAAATTGAAGAACAAAAAAAGCATATGTGAACACACATAATTAAATAAAATGAGTACAATAATTAAGTTGTTGGAGACATTAAGAAATACTCTATGTATCATACATACTTAAAGAAATAAGGGTGTCTGACTTGCGGCCTAAACATTTGGGTACCAGCAATTTTTTCTGTAAATTTTCTCGACAGAATCTATCTACTTTCAAATTGAATATAAGTTGACATTTGTAATGTATATTAACCTATAAATCACAGCAGAAGTGACATGATTGGATTTCCATGTTCAGACTTTAAGAAAATTGATGATTTCATCCTTTGGAAACTACTTATCATATTTCAATGAACCCCAGCATGTCCAAAACCTCTAAAAGATGAGACACTGTACAGACAGACAGAATACAGGAAAGATACCTGAGAGACTCAGTCAGCAGTAAATACTATTGCCTCATTCTGGCATGCAAAAACTTTGTAGCACTTCCTGCTGAGCTTAGACTTCAGGGAAAGACATAAGAGTAAATCCAGATACAGCTGGAGTCCATGTAACAGGCATTATTTATTGTAAGGCATTAAATTTTTATGGGGTTGCTTGACACAAATAATTACATAAAACAATAGATGACTGTTAGTAGGGTTCCACATAACAAAACCTATAATGTTTGGGGTTGGCATTGAGCTGGAAAGCTGAAACGTCTATGAGAGTGTTAGGGAAATCTAACATATTATTAGTAAGAATATTATTAGAAGTTTGTAGATATCCCAATCTATATATTGTAGTGGCAGAATTTTGGAAACCCTACCACCACTGGAAAAACAGAAGATAAAAATATATATTTATGTTCCTAATAAACTTATAGATCAGATTAAAGATATTCCCAGGTAGAATTTCAAAAAGTTCCATTGACTTTTTTTCGTTGGTTCTTTTGATGTGTATATGACAATAGAATATACAATGACATAATTATAAAAGCATGGAGTATATCTTGTTCTAATTTGGTTGCCAGTATTACCCCCTCCCCTCCCTTCATCCCACCACCTTTCTTTTTAGATATACATGACAATAGAATAAGCAATGACATAATTATAAAAGCATGAAGTATAATTTGTTCTAATCAGTTACCAGTATTTACCCTTCATCTAGGTTCTCTTCCTTCTACTCTACTGATCTTCCTTTAAAAAAAAAGAGGACAGTGAGAGAGAGAGAGAGAGAGAGAGGCAATCTTTATTTAGTTTTTCATATGACCGTCATTCCTGGAACACTTGGTTTTGTACATGGTGCTGGGTTTTGAACTCGTGTACTTGTGCATGCCAGGCAAGCACCATAACTGCCGAGCCACTGCTCCAGCCCCTTTACTGATCTTTCTGCTATTATTTAAATTTTTTTAAATGAGTGTCTTGATGCGCACATTGATTAGTTTCACTATGGTTTGTTCTCATATGAACATAGGAAAGTTAAATCTAATTCATTCCAAGAATTTTCCCTATCTCATACCTCCTTCCCATTTGTCTATTCCTCTGATTTTCCCCTCATTTTAGGTTACCTTCCATATATTAGAGAGAACATTTGACCTTTAGGTTTTGAGACTGGCTTATTTTACTTAGCATGATAGTCTCAAGTTCCGTTTGCTGAGGAATGCCATGAAATCATGCTTCCTTACGGCTGAGTAATAACCTACTGTGTGTATATACCTCATTTTCTTTATCCATTCATCTGTTGAAGAGCACCTTGGTTGGTTCTGTAGTTTAATTATTGTGAATTGTGCTTCTATAAACATTGATGTGGCTGGATCACTGCAAAATGCTGATTTTTAGATCCTTTGGATATATACCAGAGTTGGATAGCTGAGTCAAATGATGATTCCATTCCTAGCTTTTTGAGAAATCTCCCTACTGCTTCCCAAAGTTGTTTTACCAATTTGCAGTCTCACCAACAATGTGTAATTGTACCCTTTTCCCCACATCCTTGCCAATATTTATTGCAGTTTGTATCTGCGGTAATTGCCATTCTGCCTGGAATGACATGAAATCATCTGTGTATTTTTAATTTGCATTTCTCCAAATGCTAGAGATATTGAGTCTTTTATCATATATTTGTTGACCATTTTATGCTCATACAGGGCACTAATATCTAGGATATACAAAGAATTCAAAAAAGTTAAAACCAAAACCACAAATAATCCAATCAAGAAATGGACAAAGAAATAAATTAATGCTTTTCAAAAGAGGAAATGCAAATGGTCAATTGAATTTTTATTTTTTTTTTTAAAGATTGAGGGACAGTGAGAGAGAGGAGAAAGACAGAGATAAACAAGTTTTTAAATTTAGTTTTTCATGTGGCTTTCATTTCTCTAAGACTTCATTGTTTATGTGTTGCTGGGGTTCAAACCCACATATTCGCACATGCCAGGCAAGCACTGTAACTGCTGAGCCACAACTCCAGGACCTGAATTTTTAAATTAAATATGATAAAGCACCTGAAAAGAAATAGTTAAGTGAATAATGAATTTGTTTTCCAACAGAAATAGAGGATGAATTTCTAGACTAGGATTTTCTAGTTTGGAAAGTAATGTGCTTCTCATTCCTTATCTAGAATATCGAAAGCTTATACAAGTAAGACATAATGAAGAGCAAAGATAAACATCCAGGATGCTGTTCAAGTAAAATCAAATCCAAAGTGTGGTTTCACCACCTTTGGGTAAGACCTCAGTAATAAGTTATACTACTCATTTTAAAGTGGAGAGGAATCTGTCTCAAAAAGTCAATTTTTGTTTTATTCTAGTGGAGATAAATATTGCTTGTTATATAGTAGTTCCAGATAGATTCAAGGAAACAACCATATTGTCAAAATCAACATCTGCTCATACTAAAATAAATACAGGAATTTCAAAATAAACAGAGGCTTATGGGCTCATTAGTATGAACATACAGCAGCTTAAACAAACTATACATTTGCAATCATGGTCAATTTCTTGTAAATGGATGGCAGAGAGTTTAACTAAAAGTCAAGCAGGCATTTGATTAGAGAACTAGACCAAAATAACAGCTAACAATATATTCACTTGAGGAACACACCAGGCCTTTAGAGGAGGTGTCTGTGGAAATATAGGACAGACTAGATCATAGAAATTGTGCAGACCACTGTTTTCAGCAAGACTTCAGTTACAGCCTGTCATTAAAAGGGGTGTTTGATGCATCATTTCTCTTCCTCACTATTATGTATTGGTTGTTTAATATAGATTTCAGTTTGGGGTCTGAAAGAAGTACCGTATCCCTAGGATGCCTCATCTGTATCTAGATATGCCTTACATAAATATACTGCAATTATGTTAAATGTTGGGTTCTTGGAAGAATTTGTATAATTTTTATGTGTAAATACTGTGATTCACTCAGGCCAGAGGGACAGTGTGGCAGCCTTCCTATAAATATAAATGTGACCAGTTCCCTTAACCTTCTTGAGTTTGTGTTTTTCTCTTCAAAAAGAATATTTTCTGTTCACCTTGAATTCGGGTTGGCCGTGGGTAACGCACAGACTAAAATAATGTCACAGAGGCAACATTCTGGCACCTCTGAGCCAATGGCTTAGGAGGACTAGGAGCTTCTACTTTCTCCTACTAGGTACCCAGTTTCAGAGTTGTAAGGAGGCCCAGGATTTCCAACTGAAATGAAAGATTAAATACAGAGGAACAGAATGGCACATCAGGTATAGAGACTCCAAAGAATTAGTGGCAATATCTTTTGTGAAGACCCCAAATACATGAAAGAGATTTTTTAACCCAGACCCAGATAAGTACATAGAACGGGAAAGCCATCCAGACAACTCATGTTTTATTACTCAAACACAAATCTGGATGTATCTCTCAATGACTTTTGCATAGGTGATTAAAGTGTTTAATTGGATTAAGGTAAAACTTTTTAAATCAATTTTTCTGAACTAATAGCTTAAAAAGTCATTGAACAATATGTTAGGCCTTCACTGAGGATAAACAGCTAAACCTTGGACCTGTGTACAATTGCTCATCCTGTCCTATGGCTCTTCCTTCTTGACCGCTATTGTGGTAGACAGGTTTCAGCTAATGTCTGTGGGGTTCCATTGTGCCCCTGCGCTTATTTTTCTTACTGCCACTATTACAGAGTTCTAATTTGTTTAATCAGCTGCTGCAGTTGTATAAACCAATCCCTTGCAATAAGTTCTCTAATATGGTTGGGACAGCAACAAAATCAGGAAATTTAGTAAATCTGTTCTTAAGTCATGTTTTCCCCAGATTTATATAGTATGTTATTGTCCTTGCCAAAGAGCAATGGAATGCAGATTTTGTGATGGAGTGATATTATACACTTAATTTATTTTCTTATCGCTCATCCCATTTCTGAAGCAAAAGAGAGAAAATAACTCCAATTTAGTTTATAAAGTATTCATTTTTCAATATTTTGCTGTATCACTTCACTTAGTACAGGAAACTTCACCTAATGACTGATAGTTACATCTCCTTTAGAAAACACAATACAATAATGTATTTTGTGTCCAGTAGTTGATAAACACTATATTTAAATTATGGAAGCTGTACATTTTTTACTTAAAAATGCTTTAAGATAAGACATTTTATAGTTTGGGGATTCACATTATATTATGCTTTAAGATTTTTTGAAATATTACATCTATGAAGCATAATAATTTTATTTTTAGACACTTTCTTTAATGTTATATTTAATAGCTCAGGGGAAGTTGAAATGATACTGCTTTCAAATATACTTTGCACTAAAACGTAATCTACTTGGAAAAAAAACTAAACTACATTGGCTCTTAAATTGAATGCCTTTTTAAACCTTGGAGGCTGATTTTTTTTTTCTTTTCTCAAGAATTTGGTGAGGTAATGTTCTGTGGAAACAGGGATCTGATGTTCTTATCAGGTAATTTCTTGTCTCTGATTCTGTCACTAAGAATACAGTTGTGCATACTTGGCCAAGGAAAACATTTTTAAAATGTTCATAATTCCCTTCAGCATAGCTTGTGGTTCAAAATAACTTGTGGGGAAAAAAAACCTTCATCAACAGACCACGTCCCTAAAATACACACATAAGCAATTTTTATCTTAAATGTCCTAAGAGTGATAATGCACTTTTATTTCTAACTAAGGTTCTCTTGAGGAGAGTGTGTCTGGTATTATCACAGGTGATTTGCCTAGGAAAACAAAGCAAACTGAACAAAGCAATAGATTCAATTTAGCTAACTTCTGAAGATAATTTCTATTTTACCTTGAATATTATTCTAAAGCTGTGTTTTGCTCATATAGAGATTGAAAAGGCTGAGTTAAAATTTCTTAAAAGATACCAGATAACTCCTGCCTTTTGATGATGTCAGATATTAAACTTCCATGGTTCCATGACTCTGGAATGAATTTTTCATGATTTTGAGGTCCTTAGTAAATGTCATAAAACACTATGATTTTTCATTATAATTCAGTCATCAATAGTCAAATTTTATATTGCGCATTGATGCTATTAATCAAAGTCACAAAATGTCTTGACAATCTATAGTTTCCATTACATCATCACACCAACTATATAGAAGTTTAAAATGTGATTTTGACAGAATCAGTCATCTGACTAATTTTCTCCTTTCACAGCATCAATGTCTCATCTCAATCTTATCATCATTTGTAATCAAATCTTTATGATCTGAAATTGAAAAAGAAGAATATTTGTTCTCAAAGTTAATGACTTATACCACAAACTGCCTTTAAGTATTTCAAACTTTGAAAGAACCCATGTATATAATAGAAAAGGTCTATTCCACTTCAACTGTCTGAAACATATTAAAGAATTGTTCACATAGCCTGACTGATAAGATCTAAATTTTGTCAAAAACTTTCACTTGATCCCAGAAATGCTACATTCCTAGGGTACATGTCAGAATTATTATTTTATAGGATATATTTAGATACATCTAAAGGTAATTGCAAATCAAAAATATCAGGTAATCAATGCACAATATTCTAATAAACATGTTTTTGAAAGATCTCTCTCATATTGTCTACTATTCTTGGAATGAGTATGGGGCTAGCAAGCTAGTACTAATTTCTTGCTACTGAAGAAAAAACTCACTAAGTTTTGTGAATTCTTAGCAAAAATATTTAATTACTCCACTAAAAGTTCCAGTAGTCATTGGGATGATGGGAAGAACTGAGCATAAAAAATGCTTAGGTGAGGAAGAGGATGCTGCTTGTTTACCATTTTTTTTGTTTCCAAGGAACAAATCTTGTGTATTTTGATTGCTTAAATCAATAGCCTTCCTATACGCTAATAATAATAGGACTGAGGAAGAAGTCAGGAAATCAGCCCTTTCAAAATATCTTCGAAAAAAATAAAATACTTGGGAATTAACCTTACAAGGGAAATCAAAGATCTCTTCAACAAAAATTATCAGTCATTGAAGAATGAAATCCAAGACAACCTAAGAAGATGGAAAGTTGTCCCATGCTATTGGTTAAGCAGAATTAATATAATAAAAATGGTCATTCTACCGAAAGCTTTATATAGACTTAATGCTATCCCTATAAAGATACCTATGTCGTTCTTTAAAGACATAGAAAAAGCAATTCTCAAATTCATTTGGAACAATAAGAAACCTAGAATTGCCAAAGCACTACTAAGGAAGAAAGATGAAACAGGTGGTTTTGCCATACCAGATTTAAAACTACACTATAGAGCCATAGTAACAAAGACAGCATGGTACTGGTATCAAGATAGGAAAGAAGACCAATGGAATAGAATAGGAGACCCTGAGACAAACCCTCAAGTATTTACACATCTGATTTTTAACAAAGGGGGGCAAAATATTACATGGAGGAATGACAGCCTCTTCAACAAATGGTGCTGGACAAACTGATCAGCCACTTGCAGAAAGCTGAAATTGGATCCATATCTTTCTCCTAGCACCAGAATCAAATCAAAATGGATCAAGGGGCTAGGAATTAAACCAGCTACCTTGCAACTGATAGAAGACAAAGTAGGTCCAACAGTTAGAACTTCAGCATTTGGGAGTAAGCAAAAACTTTTTCAACATGTCTGCCACAGTGAAGGAAGTAAAGTAAAAAATCAGTGAATGGGATGCCATAAAGCTAAAAAGCTTTTGTACTGCCAAGGAAACAATCAAAAGAGTCAAGAGGTTTCCTACAGAAATGGAGAGAATCATGGGCTATGATTCCTCTGACAGGGGCTTCATATCCAGAATCTACAAAATCCTCAAAAATCTCAATGACAAAAACACTAACAACTCAATTAATAAATGGGCCAAAGAGCTAAATAGAAACTTCTCACCAGAGGACATTGATGAAGCAAATGAATACATGAGAAAGTGCTCTAAATCTCTAGTAATCAGAGAAATGCAAATGAAAATCGCATTAAGATATCATCTTACACCAGTCAGAATGACAAAAATGAAGAAAATAAATAGATGCTGGAGGGGATGTGGAGAGTTAGGGACTCTAACACACTGTTGGTGGAGTTGCAGACTAGTACAGCCCCTCTAGAAAGCAGTGTGGATAATCCTCAAAAAACCAGGGATGAGCCCACCATATGACCCTGCTATTCCACTCCTGGGTATCTTTCCAGGGGACTTAGAATCAGCACATTACAGTGACACAGCAATATCTATGTTCATAGCAGCTCAATTTACTATTTCTAGACTATGGAAACAACCCAGATGTCCCTTACTGGATGCGTAGATCCAAAAAGTGTGGTATACATATACCATGGAATTTTACACAGCAAATACAAACAATGATATTGCAGCCTTTGAAGGTAAATGGATGGCTATGGAAGAAATTATTCTGAGTAAAATCAGCTTAGCCCAGAGAACCAAGGGTCAAATGTCTCCACTCATCTGTGGAGGTTGGAGCTAGACCCTAGCCATTCAGAAAGGTGGTTTATTATCTTGTGTTAAATCCAGATAAGGTGTAATGTTATACAGCCCAATACTTTTTTAGAGATATTGTGGGTAAGGGAAGGGAGGAATAGGGGTGGAAAATTGGGGGGGGGCACTCCTGTGGGTAAATCTAGTATCCAGAAACTATACACATTTTATATTATTTTGTTAAAATTTTGTATTGTTGTTCAAAAATAAAAATTAAAAACGAGTGTATTCATAATTTCAGTGCATATTATCAAATCACATATCCCTCAATTTGCATAATTATAATTTTTTCTGAAGTCATTTCCAGGCATTTTTCTGATGTCTCTGATAAAATTATGATCTGACATTTATAGATGCAAACATATAGAAAAGCTAGAAAACTCTGGATCTGTAAGAGTAAAATGTATTCATTATGTACAGTTCATTTTGGTAACTAATATATGATAGTATTATCCTATTTCATACAAAATATTGGTAATACTATAAACTATTTTCTAAAACCTAATTAGAGATTTAACCTACATGATCTAATTTAATACTCACATCAATTATATGATGGAAGATTTTTATGTATGTTGGAGGAGGGTCCCAAGTACTGAATCAAAATGTTACATACACAGAACATGTATTCTACCTTTAATTCTTTATCTTCAGCCCAGATGGAAGCTTTTGTTTTTTATCACTTCCTTTATTTAAATGAAGCTGAGGTGAAGATAAGTTGAACAAATTGCCCAAAACTTTATAGTTAATGAATAGGAAAGCATTTGATTGTTACGATTCGAAAACTTCAGAAGGAATCTATAGTTCCTTTAAATTCAGCAAGTATTATTTTTTCTAAACCTCTTAACTGCCTTCTTTGAAACATGTTAAATGTCAGGACTTTGAGATTATTGATTTTATCATAGCATTTAGTATTATCTCATGAGATTCTGAAGCACAGAAAAGGAAATATCAAACCAGATGGAAGTATTCTGTGTTTTACAGTTGATTGAATAAATATACCCACAATGATTAATTATGGCTATGGTACATTGAAGGGAAAGAGATAATACTAGGTTTGCTAATTGGCATTATTATTAACAAAAGTTTTGTGAATGATGTAACTATTAGAACTGCTCCCAGATACTTCACTATTTCTCCAACTGTGGAAATAAGATGATACTATCTCACACCATTTATACTTCAATGAAGCCATGTCACTTTATTAATGACATTTAAATAGAAGGTATCTATGCACGAACCTTTCAGAGCCCTGTAAGTATGGCATGTAATATATGAGTTCTAGTGGAGTTTTCATTAACTTCTTGCATAGGTAACTAAATCTTTTGCAAACCTATATTAGAGCCATTTTTTTAGACTTGGAAGTTATTACTGTGGTATAGCCCAAATTAACAGATACACAAAACAGAAGAGAATGTTGGATTTAGAAATATATAAATAAATTTATTGGGGAACACAAAATAGTACATTTGAGGGTAAAGTTAGGTTTTAATTTCAGAAATTTATAATTTCCATCTATGTACATGTAGGTAAATTTTGATTAGAGACTTACAGAAAGCTTTGCATTCAATGTTAATATACTTGCTATAAAGATTTTAGTTGGAAAGGTTCACTTTAGGGCATGCGCATGGAATAGATCTTAGTGGAAATTCCTGACTATACAAATCTACCCTTTAGGAGGACTCAGAATGAGATTAACAAATATTTGAATGAATGACTCCATATGTAGATTTTTAGATACAGTTCTATGTTAAAAACTTGAGAAATTTATTAGTAGATAGTAATATGTATAAAAGAAGGATTGTCACATAATATAGTGCTTAAAATCCACCAAAATATAGTAAAATTGGAAGAGTTGGGTCATTCATTAGGAGGAAGGGGAGTCTAAGGCATCCTTCCACTATTTGAAGTGATCTCATTTTTTGAAAAAAGAATTAATAGAGTAGAATTCTTTGGTTTATTGTTTTGTTTCTCAAATTTTGAAGGGAATGAGTTAAAAGGGAAATAAAGTAACGGTTTATTAGCTTAGTTAATTCGCATTTTGCCTGTTATATAACTAACAATGAGTAAATGATGAACATTGTTGAAATTCGAATTCATGTGGCTGGTGAGGAAACAGTCTGAGATCTTTTGAATTCTAATTCTGAATCCAAGAACAAATTGAAGCTCAAACTTTATTGACAGAAGGTGAATGTCACCTAATTGCTGCTATTATAAATCTTACAAATTGTATTTTAGAAGGTATTTTTATTACTCTAAGAAATTATACCAACTAATGACTAAATGCCATTAATATATTTTCTGTGATTGGCATCTTTAATTAATGCACTTTAAATGTCATTAACAATCACTTTTGATTAACAGTTTTATTGAGGTAAAATTGCTATACAAAGAACTACACATATTTAATATATATAATCTGATGAATCAGGACACATGCAAACATCCTGATGCCTTTACCACAACCAAGCTAATAGTAACTTTTCCTACAGCTCCCAAAGTTTCCTTGTGTCTCTTTGAATTCATGTTGTGTATGTGTATATCTATATGCGTTCCTGTTATTTTTTTATGGTAAGGATACTTACCATAAAATTGACTCCCTTAACAAATTTTGATGTATATAGTATTACATGGTTAAATATAAGTATAATGTGGTATATCAGATGACTAAACTAAATTAATTAGTGAAGCCTTACAGGCTTTTCATATCTCCCCATCCTCTTCCCTTTGGCAGGCTTTGGAAGTTTCATAAAGATACGTCATATAAGTAATATTCTGCAGTATTTGTTAATCTGGAATGGTCTTATTTCACTTCACATAAAGTTCTTCAGGTTCTTTCATATTGTCGCAAATGGCAGGATTTCCTGCTTGTTTAAGACTGAATAGTGTTGTAATAATATTGTATATGCCATGCCTTCTTTATCAGTTCACCTGTCAGTGGGCACTGGGGTCATTTCCATATCATTTACATTGTGAATAATGTTGCAATAAACCCAGAAGTGCAATCTATCATCAAGTTCCTAATTTCAATTCTTTTGTGTATGCATCGAGAGGTGTAAGATTTGTGGCTCATACAGTATTTCATTTTTAGTTTTTTCACCAACTAACATACTTTGTTCATAGCTGCTGCATCATTTTACATTTCCAAAAAAGTGTTCAAGCGTTCCAGTTTCCCAACATACCTGCCAGCATTAGTCTTTACAGTTTATTTTGATAATAAACAACCTAACAGGTGTGAAAAGATATCCTGACATTGCCCTTGGACGTTATCTTTTTGGATATGACATTGGCAATATAGACAAAAATAGGCAAGTGGGACTAAATCAAACTTACAAAACAAAACAAAACAAAACAAAACTCCTTCACAGCTAAGGAAACCGTCGACAAAACGAAAAGACAATCTATGGGATGGCAGATAATACTTGTGAACTTGTATATGATAGTGGGTTAATTTCCGAAATATATAAGAAGATGCCCAAGTAACGCAATTAAAATAAGCAATTAAATTGAAGAGAAAATTTCCCAAAGAAGACAGACAAATGACCAACGAATATATAGGAGGATGTTAAACATTTTTCATTATCAGAGAAATACTAAGTAGGAGCATTTTTAAATAAATAAATCCCTTCACTTTAAAGATCACTGAACCTATAAAATGCTGCCTTTCAGTATATAGAAGTTACATAGATCACTTTCTCGTTACTGATATTTTTGTTTGTGTTGCCGTAGCACATACCTGAGACTGGATAATTAAGCAGAACAGAAACCCATTGCTCTTGTTTTGGTTGGCTGAAAGTCTAGGATAAAGATGCTTTCTGGTTCAGTGTCTGATAAGACCTATTCTCCACTTTGGAGAGAGCATCTGTTATTGTATCCACCGTGTTGTGAGGACCGCTGACATAAAGGAAGGAATGAGATTCATGGAAAATCCCCCCAATTCACTCTATTAAGCCCTGTTAGAAGACTATAAATTCATAATGAGGTCATGACTATCAGTACCTAAACACTTCCCATAAAGCCCCACCTCCTCACATTTTTGTGTTTCCAACATACAAATTTGGGTGGCTTGTAATCAGACTATAGCAATTTTTTTTACCAAAACTAAGTGACCCTTTGATATTCATTATTTTCAAAATATTTGTTTTTTGTATTAAAAGGAAATTTGAGGCATGTTTTAATTTCCTTCTGTGTATCATACAATAATGTGTCTGCCATGTTATGGAGAAAATAATTCTTCTATTTCTGAAGAAACAAATGTTTTCATGAGAAGGAAGTGGATGGTTGAAAATTTAGAAATATCTAGGCATGCACCCAATGTGTCATTTGCATATCCCAAGTCCATGCAGGCAAAGTGTTCTATAGTCAGCCTCTTCACTGTTGTGATTAAATGACCTGACATGAACAATTTCAGAGGAGGAAAACGATTATTTTGGGGCTCACTGTTTCAGAGGTCCCAGTACATAGACAGACAGCTGCATTCCTCAGGGCTTCAGGTGAAACAGAGCATCATGTCAGATTAGTGGACTGGAGGACAGTGGCTCAATGGATCGCACCAGAGAGCAGAGAAAGAATCCAAATGCCAGTTGCAATACATATACCCCAAAGACGTACCCTCAATGATCCACCTCCTCTAGCCTTACCCTTCCCGCCCTCCGTTACACTGACTTCATCCCCATTAGGGAGTTATTTCACTCATTGGAATAGGGCTTTCATAACCCAATCATTTCATCTCTAAACCTTCTTGCATTGTCTCACACATGAGCATTTGGGGGACTTAAAATACCCAAAGCATAACACAAAATGAATTTATTTTGTGTCCAGCCATGCCAGATATTCATGTAAACCAATGTGAAATCACATAGGATGCTACTCTCAAAAGAAATTTCAGCAAAAAGAGCTTAACTTCCTAGAAGTCATCAAAGACACCACAAGGGAAACACTTTATTCCATTTATTGGCAGTTTTATTCTCACAGTACTTGTATTGGAAGGAGGATATGAGATCATTCTACATGAACTATATGAGTTATTCTACTGAGAATAACTGAAAAAGAATGTCTTGCCACTCTATGCAAAGTGACTTGAGTCTACATGCACACCTTGACCCAAGGCCTGCTGACCTTTGGCTGGTTGCTGAGTAGTTTGCAAGAGAGCTCTGCATGACAGGAGTGACAGGATTTTTAGTAAACTAATCAGATCCAGCGATGTAAATACAGTGAGGAAAGGGACTTTGCTATGTCCAGGGATATGTCTTTTTGCCTATAACTCTGGCTGACACAAATAGTTAATGAATTTTGGGTAATTAAGATGCAAAACATGGGAGAGAAGCAGGAGCATGTAAAAGGAACAGAAGCCAAAAGGTAATTTCAGATGTTTCATTAACCTTGAAACAGGGATGGGCCTGGTAGCTGGGTGTAAGTTGCAGTAATGAGTACACAGATCCTCTGAATCAGATCAGGCAGGGCTAGGGTGCGTGGAGAGAAGTTGGATCACATGATAGGTGTTCCAGAAGTAGAGACTGAGAATAACTGAGACTTGATAGTGATAGGGAACAAGCTTGGTGAAGAACATTTATGATGAGCAAATTAGTCATTTACAAAAGTCCACTGCTTGCGTTATAATGAATAGGCCCTGATAGAAAAGAAATAGATTGAAAAAGTAGAAAAAACAGGGAGAAAAATAATCTCTGTAGACACTGAAAATACAGGTTCAATTATTTCAACTGTATTTTATCACCAAGCTCTAAAGTTTTGGCCTTAGTGCTGGGATAATTAAGGAATCATTGCCTCTTTTTTATTTCCTCTAAAGCTTATGATGGTAGACATTTCAGTCATTTATATGACCTATTCATGTCTCCAGCACTTAGATTACAAATAACTTAATACAACTATTTTTATGTCATTTGACAGAAAATATGAACACAAGCTTCCTAATTAAATTATCAAGGATCAGTAATAGATTATAAGTGATTACTTGTTAATGTTGCATATAATTGAAAAAAAGCAGACAAATATATACAAAGCACTAATTTGGTTTGCAAATGTTATGAGCAAAGTATTTGTACAAAATATTTCACAGTGTGAACAACTGTATAACATCTGAAAGAGATGAAGTATGCATGCCATTTTAAAATCGTGCTCTATTGCAGAATTCATGCACACAGATAAAGTTGCTCCATTTAGTAAAGAGAATAAAAAAAGTGGCTTTTCCACTTTTTTGCACATTCTACAGGTCAGGAACTAGAGCTCAGGTATAGTGTTTTGGAATTTCCTTGAGAAAAAGAGTCACAGTCTCTAAGGGCCTAGAAGGTGCTTAACCCCGTGCAACTCAAAACGTCAAAGAAACATGTTACAATCAGCTGCCAAGTCAGAAGCCAGCTTGATGTCAGAAGCTTTCTTTCTGGAACCAGTTCTGCACTTGGCACCAGGAGGAAACATTGAAGGGAAACTTCTGCCTTTTGTGCTTGGAACATTAATGTTTCCAGGGATTAAAAGGAGCAATCATAATTATTGTCATGACATTTTGAAAAGAAGATGAAATTAAATACTATAGAAAACACTCTATTGTTGAATGTTCTAGGGCGTTTTGTAAAACTACCTATTTGTTATCAAAACAATCTAATATATGAACAGAGACAATACCTTCATTCCAATATAAAATAAATTAAGTTCTGTTCACATGAGGTAGTTGAGGAGAACTGATGACAGAAGTAACGTTTATATGCCTGCCTTCCTTCTAGAGAGAGGACTTGCTTTAACTCAGCTGCTCAAGGATTTTTGAAAACTGTGCACATTATGTATAGCTGAGATTTCAAATTTGGAATATATGCCTATGTCTTTCTGTTTTAACAATCAGTTTACAAACTCAGTTTACTATATATTCAGCAAAAATTACTCGTGAGCCAACAATTTTCTTGTGCGCTATACTATTTTAAACATTTGAAGTGAATCATTTGACATACCAAATACAAAGTGTTTTCTCCATTTAAAAACATATTTAAAAATAAATAATTTACAAGCAGTATGGGCTGGAGCGGTGGCTCAGTGGTTACGGCGCTTGCACGGCATGCGCGAGTACACGGGTTCAAATCCCAGCACCCACATACACAACTAAGGGTCAGAGCAACGAAAGCCATGTGAAAAACTCAATAAAAGTTGATTCTCTCTGTCTTTCTCTCTCTCTCACTGTCCTTCTCTCTTTAAAAAATAAATAAATAAAATAAAAATACAAGGAGTAGCAGCTCATCATAGGAAAGGAGGTATCCATGAAAAAAGTTACTGTAACTCAGTGATGAAGGCTTTCTCAATAGCATTCACTATACTCAGCATTTTACATTCATTATCCAATTCATTTTGATTGTTTTTGATAATACATTTGCATAGTGCACTAATGAGAGTTTTCCTTCCAGACAAAAGCAATTGGATGTATCTCTATTTAATCTCAAGAAAGAGACAGAGAGAGCACTAGCAAGAAGTGCAAAATGAGAGGGGATTTATTGGGGGAATTGGCTCACTTGGTTAGGGAGGCTGAAATCTGTGGGACAAGCGTTCTGAAATCTGGAGAATAAGGAAGCGATATCCAACCCAAGCCTACAAGCCTTGTCCTCAAAGCAATGATGGAGTACTCTCAATCTAGGCATACAGACTGGGAGTTCAAGTGGCTACTGTACAACTTGGAGTGCAAAATTTGGAGAGCCTCAAGTCCTCATGACAAGTGACAGGGAAAGAAGTGTCACTCCTTGCTCCGTCACAGAGAAGAAATTTGCCTTCCTCTGTCTCTTTGGTCTGCACCCCAGCTGATTGGACGGTGCCCCTCCACACTGAATATAGTGTCCCAACTCACTCCGCTGACTCAGGTGTCAACTCTGAAAACACCCAGCTTTTAGAAACACGAAGAGAAAATCAAATGGCAGATATTTAAGGATACCTTAATCTTGTATAGTTGACACCTAAAAGTAACCTAAACTTTAGCTATCAAATTATATATACATGAGGAATTCAATATAAAAACAAGGTAAATAAATTTCCCAGTGTTACAAAAATAATAAATACCAAACCATGAATAAAATTTTGGTAGCTCTCTCTACAGCACATTTTTTCCATGTTAATCTATGTTTTGCCATATGAATGGAAAAAATCTATTGAATATTTCAACCACTATTATGATTATAATGCAGGTACTAACATTGTATTGCCAAATGGTAAGATCCATCTAAATAATGTAATTATCATCTGCATAACACCAACATTTTAGGCTTTCAAGAATTATAGAATACTTCTTGGAATGATGAAATTCTAACACTGTGATTTTAAAAGTGAGAACAATATAAAGTAATTTAATAATAAAAATGTGCAAAAACAACCATGGTGTGTGTATGTGTGTGTGTGGAGTGTGTGTGTGTGTGGTATTAGGAATTGAACCCAGAGCTCGAGTTATGCTAGGCAAGCACTGAGGTACATCTCCAGCCTCTAATGATCTCATTTTTTTAATTTAAAAATTTAGTGGTGACACATGAGGGTAACACAGTGTCTATCTCAGTTTGGCCTGTCTTCTCTTCAAGAAACCTCTGTTCTCTGACACACAGCCTTTGGTTACTGACCAGAAATATACCTGCATCGTGCTACTCCCTTTAGGCACCTTCAACACTTGCAGAGACTTCACCCTGTAAATCTGGAGGCGATTTTGTACAATGTACCCTGAAAAATGCTGGGTACTGGTTTAATTTGTTAACATGGTGAGTGGCTTGCTTGCTTGCTGCCCCTGGCAAATCTCTCTGAAATGATTCACTGCTCCTTCTTGAGCTCCTGTGGAGCCATCGTCATTTTCTTTAAGAGCTGAAGCAAAGGATGATCAGTTTTTCTGCTACTTTGGTAAGAAGTACCACATCATTTTTTTAACTGGAGTAGAAAATATCCCCTACTATTTCCTCTATGTAACTTATTTGCTGTCTTTCTTGCAAGAGATTTCTTAGCCTACTTCCCAGCCTCTCCATTCCCAGTTAGGTGCTGGCTACCCTTAGACATTCTAGGGTCCATTATTTCACCAGGATTTCCTTAACCACCCCATCGACTTATCTATAGCTATGTGCCTAGTGCCTAATATTAAATCCCCACCTCATAATAGTCCTTTTATTCAAAGGAACTTTTTGTCTTTTGAAATTTAACACTCAAGTTTAACTTTCCATTTAAAATACAGAAATATATTAGGATCATGCAAACAATATGGTGCTAAGGTTTATGATGCATATTACTTTATATTTTTTCACCCTATCAGCCAGATAATTCAAAGCAAAATAGAAACTTTTTAACAAGTCACCATGGGTTAAAATATTCTTGATATTTTGTCAATACCATTTTCTCATTGTTTGAGTTTGCAGGATAAATGGGAATTCTAGAACATTGGACGAAAGCCTCTTGCAGTAGTATATGACTAAAATTTGGGGACATTTTTACTAAGGTAGTTAACGAAAATAAAATTATGAAAATTATTATAATACATAGTAATCCTAGCAAAATATTAAATATGATAAAATAATAAAGCAAAAAAGTAGAATAGCATCTTCCTCTAGATTGAAATTTAAGAAAAACACTTGAATTCCTAATTTTGGAGTCAGATTTCTTTTTTTTTTTTTCAGCTGTATTATATCTCCAGTGACGATCCAAAATTCTGAAATGGTAAATAAGTGTCCTACAAAATGGACATGGTCAATGTACATGTCTTCAAAGGTAAGATACATTGAGGACATGAGGATTATCAGGATAAATTTATGTAGAAGTTATTATTTTCTTATTCTGTGAGCGTAAACACAGAATGGAATGATCATTACATGAAAATCACTAATCATTTTTATTCTTTGTAATTGATTACCAGGAGGTGAAAAGAGGCATTTTACCGTGGAAAAATAAATCTCTCTAATTCTCTACCATCCATAGCACTGGAATTTCAACTGCAAAAAGAAATAGTCCAGGTAAATAAATAACAGCAATGTTAACTTTTCCAAATTAAAAAAAAATTCAAAATACAACTAAACTTGAACTGGAAAAAGTGAATCAACAACCAATAAATACTTACACTTCATTTAAAATTCTATTATATTGTATGTTTCACATTATTGTTTAATAGGAGGTGACCTTATTGGATCATTTTGCTTTTTTACAATTATAAGATTAAACTTTATTAACCATACAATCTAAAATAAATTTCTGTAATTCTCTGGTTCCTCTTCACTCGATAAATAAAATAAATGTATTAAGAAAAAATGAACATAAAAGTAAAAGAACAATTAACAATGCTCTAAATTTAAAGAATGAATTGGAAATAATTTTCTGTCACATCTAATAAAGTCAGGACCAAACAATTTGCTTAATGGGCACTACGAAAATATGCTTAACAAGCAATGTTGAAAATTGAATTCAGTGTTCAAACCCCTTTAGGCTATGCCATATAGTGTCAAGCGACAATAAACCTAACTTTATGTGAAAATATCAATATTGTATTAAAAACAGACACAATGCATAGTTTGGGAAAACTCATCAACTATGACCTTTATATTACACTAGGAAAACAACCAATCTGGAGCTTCAATAATAACTTCAAATCTTATATTCCAAGCTTTGTCATTATATATACTTCATGGTGTTGTCCATATATATTGTAGTCTCATACATTTAAAGTATTTTTATTTAATTCAGTGACCTAATCATGAAAGATCAATTAAGTTAGCTCCTATAGAAAGTCCAAACCATCTTGTCTGGGCAAATTCAGATGTTTCACATGAAAAGGAGTAAGTGTCCAAAAAGGTTGATAAAAAGAATATCTATGCTCTTAATTTAAAATTTCCTAATATGTAAAATTCATATCAGAGATTGTGAAATTGATTTCAGTGCAGTTTAAGGCCTTTAATCAGAAATATACTTTTCCTAACATGTATTTCTAGTTAAATTCCCTGAGGTCTAAGAAGAATAAGGATTGGGATTTTTCCGGACATGTTCTTTACTGGGCTGATTATCACATCTCCAGCTGCCAAGTTTTCGCTCATATCAGCCAACTCCAAGGAATTGGCTTTCTTTGATAAGCAAGTGAATGTATGTGTATCCATCCCTGTGTTAAACTCTTCTAGGAAATCTAATTCATTTTTCTTAATGAAAATAAATAACATTTTCCTCAAATCTTTGTATTTCTTTGTTCTCAATTTAAAAGTATCTTATTTCCCCTCTCTGGTGATGCAGATTTTGTCTCATAGTATGTCCTATCTCTCCAATAAAGTATATTGTCAGTCCATTATTTCATTTAATCTTCAGAGTGATTTTAGCACATATATACCATTATCATACCTTTGTTTTTGTCAAGTGATGGTATAGGTGGCACATTGGAAAGAGGGATGTTTGCCCATATCATGCGGTTAGTTAGCAGTAGACCAGAGATTAAAATCTGGGCTGTCAAATCAAACTAGTAACCCAGAAAGGCTCCTGTTATAATTTAAGGAACCTAGTGTTGGTAAACTGTAGGACCCATCACCAGTTCCCTGATAGTTCCCTTTACACACTGATAAAATCTTCATTTACATCTTGTACAGGACAGTAGGATAAATTAAAATTCCATATATAGTGAAGAATATATTGATGAATATGATTTTAGATTTTTATATAATTTAATGAAGTTTTTCTGTAAATTCAATTTTTTTGTAATCTCGTTGAAGAGCTATTGTGAAATGCTCTAAAATTTTAGAACAGAAAGTAAAAGAATGATTTTAGGTGGCAATTCTCTTAGACACATATTCTGTTCTTTTTACCTGCTATAAACTTAATATAATTCACTGGATCTGCAGCAGATTTTTCTTTATGTCTACACTGCCTTAGTTCTTTGTTTATGGTCTTCTCCCATTATTGTGGATTATAACCCACTTAGATCTGCTTGACAAATCTATTTTAAGAGTAGAGGCTATCTAATGAAATCTCTTTTGTAATTGCTTTATTTTTATTTCTCAATTTGTGTGTGTTTTTCTGCCTAAATATTTTATGTGCTAATTAATGCTGCTTCTTAATTTATTCCCAAATGTGTCACTTGCAGACTTGATTATAGAACATTCACTGCTTCTGTTTATATTTCTGTTTTATTTCATTTTTCCTTAATTTTCTAATTTTTTAAATATTTGAATTATTTGATTTTGACTCTATTTAATTTTTCTTGGATATTTATGTAAGAAAGTATAGGAACAGATCCCAATATTTTTACTTATTATATCATATTATTATTTGGCAAATACAAAAATATATTTTTAGTATATTTGAAGATAAACAGCTAATAGAATAAACATTCAAAAGTTAAATTTTTAAAATTTCATTAGAAGATTAAATTGGAAAAATACAAGATTCAATAAACATTATAAATTGCCCTTGGAATCTTTGAATCTTTCTTCTGCCAAAATTTTTTGGAACATTTTTAAAAACTAATTGTACAAATTCTTTAATGAGTATTTTTGTTCTCAGTTTGTCATAATTTGTAGAGGTCATTATGAGTTTGTAATGTTATCAATCACTTATTTTCATATAATAAAAGTCATGTTATTTGTATAATTTGATGAAATTGAGGGCATCACAATTCAGATATTAAAATTAGTTTCATTGAAAACTCATTCTCTTCAATGACTTGCATGCCTCTGATCTAGAGTCTGTTTGTTTTTATAATAAAATGTTTTCACAAATCATTATCAAAAATAAAATTAATTTGTGGGCTTTTTATTCAAATTCATACTTCTTTCATTAGAAATGGTCAGATAATATTCACTGATTTGACAACTTCAAACTGACAGTATATACTGATGGTAAATTAAACCATTAAAGCATAAATGGATATAGTTTTTAAAAACAAGTACAAAAATACTTATAACAGAATTGTTAATTATATAATACACAAGTATTTTACAAATAAATTTTTGAATAGGTGTGTATGTATGTATAAAATGGTTCACCTAATTTCCTCTCTACTTTCTTTCTTCTATAGTATGGTGAAATATCAATAATTTAAATGGATGATTTTATGAAAATATTTAGGAAAAATAAAATGGGAATATCCACATTCCACGGCTCCCCAGGTATGAAGCCAGTCAATGTTCATCTCAAGATAAATCGTTTGGAGACAAATTATGCTGCCTTTAAAATATAATATACTAATTATTATGTTAAGCGATCTAAATTTATGCATACATGATTACCTAATAGATAAAATGTCTTTACAGGAAATATAATTTATCTGAAACTTGTTTCTCAGGTATTACCAAGTTCTTAGAAAACATTTTGATGGAGGCATAGTTTGCATATTTATAAAAAATAAGAGAAATCATAATTTATTCCTAAATTACCTTGAGACCATGCCAAAGAAAAGGCTTTCCCTAGTTTTAGTATACTCAAACTCAGTAGGTCCTGTGCTTCCTTTTGTCTGAACAATATATAAGAGATAGAAAGGATGTGGGTAATAATTATTTTGGGAATCTAAACCCTGAAAGGTAATTATGGATTAGAATGTAGACATTCTAAGACTGTGGTATGTGTATTTTATATTGTTGCTATTTCGTATATTCAAACTTGGCAGGTGGAAGCAATCACGTTTATTATACAGTTCTGTTGGTTAGAAGCCTGACATGGATCTCACTGAGCTAAGATTGAGCTAGCAGGAGGTCTATAGTCCTCTTTGGATGCTGTAAGGGAGAATGTATTTTCCTCTTTACATTTCCTACTGCTAAGAGAGCACAGGCATTTTGTCCCTGTCTTGCATCAAAGGTAACAAAGTTTGTATATCTGGACTTTCATCCATATCATTTTCTAAACCTGTCCAGGATAGATTCTCTAAGTTTATGGATCCATGCAATTAAAATGGATACAGACTCAATGTATTTAATCACTTCTGCAAAGTTTGTTTTGACCTGCAGTGTAACATATTCACAGGTTCTAGGGGTAGCCATGCAGACATCTTTGGGAACATCATTGTGGAAAATCATAGTGTAGCTACAGATTCATAGCAAAGTCTTTCTCAAAAATGTTTCTAAAAATATTACATCTTCTAAAAGGGAAAGTCATAAAAAAATTTGATCATGTCTATGGAAGTTGAGTTTTTAATATTGTAGTCATATAGTATATATAGTCATGGCAACTATTACATAGGAAGCTCAATAACACTCATCTGTGGCGGCTAGAACTAGAAACTAGACCCTGACCATTGAGAAAGGTGTTCTATTTTCATGTGTTAAATCCAGATAGGTATAATGTTATGCAACCTAATACATTTTTAGAAATGTTGTGGGAAGGAGAAGGGAGGGATAAGGGTGGGTATTTGGGAGGGCACTCTTGGGGGTAAATCTAATCTTCAGAATCTATATACATTTTATATTATTTTTTTAAAAACATGTATGATTGTTCAACAAATAAATTTCTCAATTAGAAAATAACAATTGCTAGTTTGCATAACTTTACCATTGAAAATCTAAAAAAATTCTTAAGAATACAGTTTAGTGATTTAAAACAGAAACTATTCATACATTTTCTCAAATGCCAGATTTCTAGACTATAATTTGCCTAAGTACAGTTTTCTCTAATAATCATAAAATGATATACTTATATTTCCAAACTTAAAAAAGTTTTATTTAACAAAGCAACAAAGGATTGGTACAGAAAGAATTTGAGGAAGGGATTAAAATCTGGGACATAATTCCAGATTTGCAGCTTCCTAAAACTATGATCCTTCTTTTTTCATGAATTGGATTTCCAGGTCAGGAACCTTACTCTTTCTTTCATGGACACAAGTACAGAACAGAATAAAAGTGACAGGTATTTATTCTTAAGAAATATTTTTATCCTTATCTTTTGTCCCACTTTACCAGCTTCTATGAAATATTCTGCTTAGTTCTTGTTTTGTTACCACTTTTCCACATAACATATGATTTAAAGTAGTATATGAATGTGAGAAAGCATATATTATATCTATTTTAATACATTCAATGTAATTAAATCTAACTATGCAACTAAAGCAAGATGATGTTCATTTATATTTTAGTAAGACACAAATTAATCGAAGGGGTTTCTCTAAAATAATATAATTTTATATGGTTGGGGTAGGGATCAGTTGGACATATGTTGTTAGGTATGCAACTATAATAATTGGCCTTTTGTGCATTTGAAAGTACAGATCTATTAAAAGGTGGATCACAATACAAATACTAAAATTTATTCTTCAGATTTATTACAAAGACTGTAGTCATTTGATGAGATTTGCAGAACTCAAATTCCATAGAGTGGAATAAATTCATCACAATATGTAGATAGAGAATTATGATGACCTGATGGAGGAATTCAAATGTCAGAGAAATTTAAAGTCTATTGCAATATTTGCAAAAGAAAAGAGAAACCCATATTAATTTCATTTTACAATCATATATTGAATAATATTTAAACATATGCATCTATTTTGCCTTAATTTAACTCTTCTTACTTTCATATTTGTTATTAATTATTATTTAATAATTTATTCAATTTTATCATAGAAATATGAAAAGATAGTGTCAGATTTTTCTTGGCTTCCTTCATGATTTATTAACTAGATTAAAATTGACCACTTTGTTTTATTTAGCAAAAAGTTTTGAGAAGCCTTTTCTTAATTGTCCTATGAATGATTCAGATTCTTTCTTCAAATCAAGTCAAAACGATATAGTTGCTGTTCTGCCCACTTTAAAAAGAAAAACAAACTAATTTACTTTTCTAGTGGGAAATTCTGTCTGTAAATAGAATTTTTTTAAGGATTTGTATTAATCCTCCCACAGATATGATGATATTAAAATCAGGTCTGGGTAAATAGGTACATTCTTTGTGGTCTAGATCAAATGCTACTATCAGTATGCTCAGAAGTGTAATTCAGTGTGCTAGTACCTTTGGAGCTAATGTGTAGGTCAAAAGGTACTTGGCAATTCACTTAGTGATTAGGAATATTTGCCTGGTATTTATTCTTAAAAAGTATTGTAATGTCTTGTACAAAGTGCATTATTGTTTAGAAACTGCTATGATCAAAGAACTGACTTTACATTCTCATCCCCTCTCTCCTTGGACTGTATGCATGTTAATCCATTGTTTTTTTTTTTTGCATATAGTTAATTGCAAGACCAAACACAACTTGAATTTGTTTTTCCCCTTTAGCCATGATATTCATGATTATAAGGAAGACAGATATTGTAATTTTAAAGAAATAATCTATTTACTATTTCTCAAGCAATTTTAATTAGTCTCGTAATATCTCTGTTAGGTAGATTTAAAAATTCATTAACAACTCTAAGTGATAACCATAAAGTATGTTATATGAGCATACTGGGTAATATAAAATTATAGAATATGTTAACTGAATAGTATTCTCTCTTCCACAAAGCACTGCATCTCAACTGTCAATCAGAAAAACCTGGAGAGATTTAAAAAATACAAATACTGAGATTCATATTGAGATTATTTGCTTTCTATACCTATATATCTATCTCTATCTCTATCTCCACCTCTGTCTCCTGCAAGATGACACAAACCTAGACTCAAGACTGAGAATCCTGATCAAGGTGATAATGTACCAAGTAGAGACAATGAGTGAATTATCAGTGGTCACACAATGGAAGGAGTTGAATGATTTGACAGGACACTTTCCTAGCATTTTGACAGATTTTCCTTTAAAAGCTGTAAGATACAGTTTATATTCTGAGACAAGGACAAAAAGGAAGCATTTAGTTTATCAAATAACCGCAGGGGAATGACAGGGTTTGGCTGACTAGATTATGACCTTCATGGAAAGAAGACTCATGTCTATTCTCAAACCTTAAGAAACTTTTTGAATGAGTAAGCAAATAATTAAACAAATACATAATTCATTTATTTTTCATCCCAGCCTCAGCATGCTGTGATAAGTTTAAAAAAGAAAAAAAAATCATATTTTTTATATCCAAAATATGTTTAAAGGTGAGATAATTTCAGCAAATTCACTATCATATGATAACCACTACTTCACAAAAATAACAGAAATTTTCCATAGTATTCTAATGGTGTTGTGTGAACTTTGTGTTACTGTTTTTCTCATCCATGCACACCAACAGAGGATTTGGAGCATGAGCATCATGAGCTCAGTGGCACAGTCAGTTGCTTTTCTTAGCATTGCTTTTGTTCGTTTTTTGAAAGTGAATTTTATTAATTCACTTTAGTATACATAAACGTAAGGTTCATTTTTGCATAATTATGCAAGCATTGATTGTTTCCTCTATTTCAGTCCCCAACACTTCCCTTCTCCCTCCCCCTGTAACCTTTCCTCTATTCTATTAGTCTTCCTTCCATTTATTTATAGTTGTGTTTGTTTGTTTGTTTGTTTTAATTAGTGTCTTGTGGACATGGCTCTTTTCTTTGGCTCTTGTTGCTAGCCCTCAACAGCTGAAAGCCTCAGAATTTAAAATAATTGAGAAAACACCCACCTCTTTTATAGAGTTAGGCTTTGATGCTGTGTAATCCCCTTGGTGCCTTCCAAAGCCATAGCTTTAAACCTTCCCAGTCTGCAACAGCAGCTTCCTGAAAGCCCCCTCTTGTATACTTGTGCAGTGACCACCTTCTTAAGAACACAGTCATGTGCACATATGGAGTTTTACACCTGAAATTATTATTTTAAATCAGTGTCAGTTATCAGAAGTTGTGTTACTCGAACAGTACAGCCTACAACTGGGTGCACTTGGCTGTACTGATCAAGCAAAAGTCTGCACAGTTAGAATAGTCACTAACTTGCAAAATGGTTGTTGAAGTAAACACAGCACACACATGTTATCTGTACTGCTTTTTGCTGTAATTAATATTGGGTATGTTCTTATGAATTCATCTTTTATATTGGGGAAAAACACTTTTTAAATTTTAGATCACAAAGTTGAAATAATCGTGTATTCTTGTAATGGACTAACTAACCTCTAAATGATTAGCCCATTCCATAAGAAAAACAACTGGGGATTAAATTCATCCCCTTGAAACTATTTTATAGTGATCAAAATATTCAAAACCTCATAGATAGAGACTAATCTTTAGATAAACTCCCAGTAGCCTTGGGGACCTATAGAAAGATAGTCTATGCCATTAATGCTTCCTAAAAAAAGTAGAATATATTTTTACTGAATAGTTGTATATTTGATGGCATATTTCTTAAAGGTTTGAACGTAATTTTTAAAAAATCAGAACAGTCTTTCCTCCCTCAAGAAGACACACACACACACACACACACACACACACACATTTATAACTGTTATCGGTGTGTTATAAAAGAATCAAGACCCTGAGGTGTGGGTGATGTGGGGGTACCTATGGTTTAGGATGAAATGCACATGCACATCATATTATTACTTTATATGCATTTATGATTCTACAACAACTCAACTCCTTGATAAAAAGTAAATAAGTAAAATAAAGTGCAAAATCTAAAATCTCCCCTAAATACTTACATACATATAATCTAATGCTAGTCTATATCTCTCATATGGGTCTTGAATGTAGATCCTTCCTCCCTGAAATCACAAATAACTTAAATTCCTGTTCCCTGTAATTCAGACCACCCTATAGAATCCTTACTTTTGCTTATTTTGTAGAACTGGAAGTGAGAGGCACAGTGAGCAAAACTTAAATTTTAATACACTCCAGAAAACATTGGCAATTCATCATTAATAAGTATTCTTTTGCTTTTTCTTATATGTACTAATCTGACTGTAAATGATCATTTCTGTCTAGAATTTCCTGTGAACTTTAAACTTTCTGTTTTTGGCTCTTAATAAAAACATAATTGGCAAAATGGTTTTACAAGATTTGAAATGTGTGACAACCTCTAAATAGCATAATTATAGAAGTCTAAAATAATTACAGCTCTCTAAATATGATATTTTCCATTGTACTAAAAGTACATTTTTAGATGAGCATCTAATGTCCTTATCCTTCCTTGATGAATAAAATACATGCAGAACTAGATGCTGAGCTCCATGGAGAAATGGCCATCTGGAAAGGGCAATAGTTTTGCAAGTGCTGTGCTGGAAACCTAATCTCCAGTGCAATAGTATGGGGAGGAAGGACTTAAAAACAGGTGATTAGTGTATGAAGACTCTGCCATGAAATGATGCAAAATTCAGGTCCTCACAAGACTGTGGCCCTGGTTTCTCAGGTTCCATAGCCATTACCAGATAAAATTCTACTATTTGTATATTAGTCTGTGGTATTCTATCATAGAAGCAGAAAACCTAATAAGACAGCATACTTACCCCATGCCATGTCAACGTGAATTTGGGGACTTGCCAATCATGTCTATAGGGAGCCTGCCCTGGCTCTTTAGATTAGAATGATCAACTTTCATTGCTCTAATAAAGAAGAGGTAGATTACATCTCATCCAAAATTTTAATGTCTAAAAATGTTTCTTCTTTATTTCCACATTGAGAGTGGATGTCCTGAGTTCACCTTGCCAGATTCCACAAAAGTTCTTTGATCTCATGCTTCTCTTTCCATGAAAATCTCCTTGCACCTCTGAGTAGCCGACAGTGAGAAAGCTTGAGGTTTTATTTGGAGTATGGGTAGTAAAGCTATAACACAGGTTCTAGACCTGAATCATTTTTTCCCATCAGCACTCCAAAGATAGAGTCATAAATTCCTTTGACCCTTACTTGGTTCCGCTTTATAAACCAAGTATCACCCAAGTTATGGTTTCACAAGATGTCTGCATTCTTTGCCTTGATGGGGCAAGGAGTCGTCTCATTTAGGAACTGCACTCAGCTGCTGTTCTGTCTTTCCCATATATTTTATAACATTGATCCTTTTCACCTTCTGGAACATTTATTCATAGTTTAGGAGCATAATAGGTACTATGGACTGAGTTATCACCCCTTCCCTTGTTCAATGTGTTGAAGCCCAAACACCTTATGCTGCAGAACCTGACCTCAGTTACTGACAGTGTCTGTACAGGGACAGTGTCATACAAATAGATCATTAAGGGAGCCCTTACCTGATAGGACTGGTGTTCTTAATAAAGGAAGTGCTCTGGAAACAGACATGCACACAGTCAAAACACCATGCAAAGGCGAAGGCAAAGATCATGGTGATGCTTCTATGACCAAGAATCAATAAAGATTCTCAGAGAACCACCATAAGCTGAGAGGGAAGCAGCAAAAACATTTTCCCTCATAGCCACAACCTTGAATTTCAAATGCCTAGCCTCTAGAATTGTGAGACAATAAATATCTGTTTTTGACATTCAGTGTGTGGCACTTTATTAGGGCCGTCCTAGCAAATCAACACACTCAGAGACATAATTCCCTTATGTCCCTTCATCCTTTACCCTAAGACAGAGATTTATGGAGGTCAGGTATAAAAATGGATGGCATTATACACTCGAACCAGGCAACATATTGATTTGTGTTTTTGTCTTTAGGATAGTCTTCCTAAAATATTATTAGAGTTCTGAAATTTTTTGGCTTGTGAAATGTTTGTGTTTTTAGCTGAGTTTTTTTGTGTGTTCATGTGTTTGTGATCTCTCCAATTTGAAACACTTCTACTAATAAATTGCTTTCAAAGACTTCTTTTCATCTGACTTAAGTGAGAAATGGAACATTAAGTATGTAGACTTTTCTTTTTCTGCTTTACCACCCTTTCAGACTAGAGGATTTCTAATCCCTACTGAGATTTAGCAAGAACATCAAATAGAGCTGTCCATCATAACAAGCATACAAGATTTTGACTAACATAAAAATCTATATGTATCGTCTCAGGATTTCTCATCTGAATATATTTTGATTACTTATCCTCTTGAACAAATTTTATTCTTAATACCTTGGGCAGCATTAATAAATGTAGAATTAACATTTCTACCTTCTTGAATGAAAAGAATAATACTAATTATACTTGTTAATTTCCTTTCCTCTCTAAGGATTCAGAATCCTATGATTCACTCTCAGGACCAGGGACAATATTCCTTAGTAAAATCAAACAATTTCACAACTGGGTCAGATTTGAAGTACACTTATTTAATATAAAGACAATATTTGTGAATTTCTAAAGCACTCTGCCAACCCTAGCTTTTGCATCTGCTTCTTCCTTGTGCCATGACATTTTTATCTTGCATTTCATTCTTCTCTGTGTCTGCCAAATGAAAGTTCTTCACACCCTCAGCTCTCATCTGTGTTAGAGCAATTGGTTCATAACTTCCATGGGTATAAATTCCAAGGGGACTATGTGGCCTCAATTCTTTGCTGAGAATTCTTTGTGACCCTGAGGGTATAATCATATGATAGATTAACAGTGTTTCTATGTTAAATTATATCAAATACTCACCATTTAAACTTTTCTTTGTATTAGATGTCTGTTCAAATTTTATTATAGGACATTAAGTAAAACACCTATGTAATTTGTCTATTTTCTAACTACAAATAAAAAGAAGCTTCAGGTCCACAGATCGTTTTATTTACTCAACAATATTTAGCATATAAATGACATGTTAAATGTTGTTATTTCAATTTATTTTTTGAGTCTAGCATTCTTAGACAATACTGAAAAAAATCACGATGTTAGGAAAGATTATTGTATCTTTTAACTTAAAGAACATATTTCTATTATTTCATATCTAAGGAGATGTAAATATTAATGGATATAACTTGTTATGTTAAAAATATTTTCTTCTAATTCTTGCAATCTAGGGACTTTTACCCCAAGATCTGAAAGAATTTTATCAAACTTTTTTCTTATCAATTAATTACACATTTCATCCTATTAATTAATTAAAATGAAAAAGTACATTATTTGCTTAGGTATCTATGAAACTCTAAAGAGAAATTTATGGATTCTATTAATTTTGATATACAAGGAAAGATTGATGAACTATTGCTGTTTTTAATGAAGTATCCTCTAATGTACTTGATTGTTTTTTATTAGTTTCTATAATCCTTTACTTTCTACATATCTAAGTTCCCCAGAATATATTATGCTTACATGAAAACTTAATTTCACTGAATTATGTAAAAGTATATATAAATCCACATAAACATATAGATTCATGCATATATGTATATATATATATCTAAATGTATATATGTACACATTTTATATATACATATATGATTTTAAATACATGTGTATGGATGTATAAAATATGTATTTATATATATATAAATATGTATATGTGTGTATGTATAATATGTTTACAATTTATCTTCTAAGAATCTGCTTCCAATTAAATCTTTCTTAAAATATGCATTAATTAAAAGCATAAGGTTAGAAGTTTACAGCCCAAAATACGAACTTTACTGACTACTGGTCATTCAATCTTAGGTAAATTACTTAATTTTCTGAGCCTTTTTGTCACATCTGAAATTGGGGCAACATAAGTGCAGCTAAAATATCTTGCTAATATTCTCTTTAATCTTATGTCCTATGAATATTTAATATAACAGACACTCTCTGAGGAAGGTCAAATTGAGTAGAGAGCTTCAAAGATTGGGATTATGTAAGTATTTTTCTCCATTTGTCTTGGGTATTTTTATTTATTTTGCATTCATAAAATATGTATAATGGGAAAATTAAAAATGTCCTTGCCATCTTCATAAAAGTAAATTGAGAAATTAATTATGCCATGTTTTAAGTATGAATTTGAACTGTAGAACACAAATTAAATTAAAAAATCTTTTCAAAGCAAATACTGATTTTTTTTAAGTTTCTAAACCTGTAGGAAAAAGTTACAGAAGAAACATTCTCGTTTATTTAAAGTGTATAAGTCAATTATGATTTTAATTTTCTCTAATTTAGAGAAAAATGTAATTCATATATAATTTTTTATGTACAGTTGTAATAGTGTACTAGGTAGAAACAGAGTAGCAGTTAGAATTGTAACGTTTATTTTATATGAAAACTGAAGTTAAGAATCTCTTAAGGGGGCTGGAGTGGTGGCTCAGCAGTTATGAGGCCTGCCCAGCATGCGGGAGTACACGGGTTCAAACCCAGCACCCATGTATATAACTAAATGTCAGAGCAGTGAATGCCATGTGAAAAACTCAGTAAAAATTGATTCACACATGATTGGCAACCCTCTGTTTATGTGGTTGTCTCTCTAAACTTACATGTGCTCAGTGTCTCTGTGTGTCCTAATCTCTTTTAAGGACCCCAGATTAAGATTAAGGATTTATATTAGAGTATGTTTTCAGAACCCAATTTTAATTTAATCATTTCTTCCAAATCCCTGTCTATAAATATAGTCACATTCTAGATGCTAAGGGTTAGGGTTTCAACTTACAGTTTGCGGGGGAGGAAATTGGTCCATAATTTATTTCCTTTGCTAGCGTAGAAAACACAGACTAATTGTGTTACTGTGGAGTATTCCTTTATCTTATGAAAACAGCTAAATGCTATTGCATTCATACCAATGTAGGATAATTTGCTTTATTCCTGCATGAAAGTGTTGGTAATCCACATGTGCGTATATGGAAACAAAGCTATGAAGCCCTGATAAACCTGAACACTTGTGATTCTGTGTAATTTTAAGGGGTTGTTTTACAAAAATTAAGATAAAATATTTTTATGATTTAAAATGAAGCCAACCTGGGATTCTGATGATATATTCATACTTTTTAAAATTTTTTGGACTTTGGAAGGGACTGTGAGTTGCCAACTGTCATGAATCATCCAGCAGAGAGGAGATAGTATGCCACAGAAAAGAACAGATATTTGTACTGTGTTCAACTTTAAAGTAATGAATAAGTCTTGGATTTGAGAAGAGAACACTTTTCCCTTTATTGAAACTTTGGGAATCAAGATATAGAAATGAAGAACCTGGTGAATTGAGGCCACAGAGTTAACATAAAACCCCCCAAATTTAATGGATTGCAATTGAGTAGACCTGGAACATATGAAAACTTTCAGGGATCCTGATATTTAGTTTGGACCTCTGGGCCGGAGAATAATGACTTTTGTTACCAAGCAGAGTCACATTCTGTATTGTACTTTGACTATTTCTGAAGCCTCCAGTAAAGTTGTGTTCGATATTGCAGACAAGTAGAAGCTAAGTTCCTTTTAAATTTACGTTTCTTTTATTTGGGGATAAGCTATGTTAGGATCTGTGATACAAGTGACTTGTGTCCAAGTTTCTTGAGTAGTCTGTAGGTAGAAAAGTAGAATAACTGGCTATTCTGTGAAAGTGTGTATGATGACTCATGGGACATAGAACCAACATTGAAATGATGTACATTACATTAATCATCATATCCTAAATGATGACGTATATACAGAAAATATATACATATCTGTATTAAATTTATCGTTGTATCCTTAAAGTAAATAGGCCTTCTAGTGTTCATATTCTAACTTGTGTGAATGACTTAGAATTAGAGATAATCTATGCAACACTAAAAATATATATTTTATGAATATAAAATAATTTATGTCATTAAGCTATATTCAAATAACAAGCATTCACATCTTCAATTATAAGAAGTTATTCACAGCTAAATTATCTAGAACCGATTCCTACAGACGTTTATATTAGTCATCAACTGCTCACTCATCTAGATTCCCAACTGCAGTAAAGAAAAATATACTGAAAATTATCTGAATTTTTCTGACTCTAGTCTGAGCCTCACTGTTTTCCTAGGGCACTTCTGATGTCATGAGACACACAGCCAATAAGGAGTTTCTGGATTTTGCAAAGTTCCATGTATGGTATTGTAGTCCATGCAAAAATGAGTCCTGTGGCATTTCATTCTCTTATCACAAATACGCTGTATTCCAGTCCTTATTCTAATAGATCATTAAATAGACATCGAGGCTTTGCTATGGTGGAAGATTTGATTTTCAGATTACTTTGATGTCCCATGGAAATGACCTCAGAATTGTAACTATCATTCTGAGATGCTTCTTCATTTCTACTCAACAAATAGGGACCAAATCCCTCACACACAATCATGAATCCAATGCTTTATACTTCTCATGTATTAGAGGCCCTCTTTGAAAATAATAAGACTTTAGTGACATTCCCTGCAGCACTTTGGGGTGCTGCTGCTTTGTGAAATTTTCTCTAAAGTAACCTTTCAAAGTCAGCCACAAAAGCTCTTATTCTAGATCATACTGGCATCTGACCTTTGTAAACTTACACACAAGAAAAAACAGGAAAAAAAGGAAGATGCTAAGGGAGACATAGTTATCTATTTCAAAATGTGGCTATACCCACAAGCTACAGAGATATCATGACCTATAAAGTTCAGAGCTATGTTGATTCTTCCTAACAATTACCCACAGCTATTATGATTTCCCCCATCGCTAAAAATGTCATTGCTGAGATAGCTGCCACAGTTTCAGCAGCAGAAGATTAAACAAGTAATTGATATGTGATAGGTAGGGGAAGTGTTGATTTGATTACTGCCTTTTCAAACTGCTAACGCAGCGGATGATAAAAACGTCTCATCCTCTCTGAGTCTCTCACTACCCAGGCACTCCTTACAATTTTACTCTCCTATATTTCCTTGAGATAGTTTTCCCCTTTTAAATTGGCTCTGAGATGGCTAATGTCCAATCTAATTATGTGATAATAAGTGCTAATGACAGTATTATCAGATGGTTACTGGGCTTCATTAATGTGTGTCATTATGATTCTCAGTCCCTTGTGAAATTTGTGAGGAAGGAACCTTGTGCATTCCAGTTCAGACTTGAATCTAGCAGTTCTTAGCCATAGCTAGGATGAAAGCAAGAGATCACAAACTGAAGCTCTTTCTCCAGGCATTGCTTCCCCAAACCAGAACATAATCCATTGCTTCCTAAAATTCACCGTATGCCTTCAACATAATGAAAAATAATAAAAGTTCTGCTCTGACAAATAATGCATAAGATTATACAAACTGCAGTTATTACTATACTTCATATTAGTATACAAGCATTCATGTCCCAAACGTGCTTCATTAGCCCTAGGCAGGTTGGAAGTGTTTAGAGAATGACTATGCTTACCTCAAGGATCTGTGTATTTTTAAATTGGGTTTACCTGCCAGCTACACTGTTATTAATGCAGGAAAGAAAGAAGGAATATGGCTAAACTACCACTCAGATTCCATTTCAATTATGCTTTCTTTTAAACTAATTGTTAAAAGCTTCTGTTTGACATACCTGTGCGTGTGTGTGTGTGTGTGTGCGTGTGTGTGTGTGTGTGGGCACATGTGTGTATATATCACTTTGCCTCCTGTAAACCTGCTTCCAGTTGGCTCCCTAACCTCTAGTTGTGTGTCCTGTATGCATGGTTTACTATAAAAGATGTGTGGAAGAGGGGAATGCATGCTAAGGAAGTAATCTCAGAACACTGAGACCAAAATTCTAGGTCTCTATGTACTATTGCATGACTTAAAAAGTAGTGATGCAGTGGATGCTATGGGCTTCCACTAATCCCATCCTGTGGCCCTTATGAACTCCTGGTCTTGAGATAACCATGTCAGATGAAGGACTATAGAGGAACCTTCCAAACCACAGGGTCCAGGGAAACATGACGTACTCAGTTCTGTGACATTATTATATTAATTATGTACTGTTATCATGTGTCTATTACCATGAAGTGATTTAAATTTAATACTATTATATAGATATTATAATTGTCTGCAAGAACTGAGGGATAATTTTTCAGCTTATATTCAATGAAAACATTGACTGTTTCATAAAAGGTATGTAAATCCAGAAACTCCCACCCCTTATTTACTAATGGATAATATTTATTCCATGCTGTAAAAAAAGTAGATAGATAACACTCTGATTAGTAGCAATTTTAAGTAGAGGGAAATGTAGAGAATAACAGATGACCTAATATAGACTATATATCATTACATATAATTATGTTTGTCATCAGTTTAGATAAAGGATCTATTTCTAATCATTATATACATTGCATATTTTTATTAGATGAATATGAGCTTATAATTGGGGGGGAATCATTATCAAACAATCAAGAACAAATGTATATTCACATAGTTAGCCAAGACTGATACCATTCCAAGGTTTCTCCCCTTGGACTCCCCATGGTTCTATGTCTCTCCAAAATGAACCCCTGTGTTAAATGGACTTCTTGTGGAGGTCAAAGATTTCCTTCTGAGTTGATTCCCCCAACATTTCACATTTTTATTTTATTGAATATTGCACATCATAATTAAAAATTTAAGGAATGCAGTGATGATATAATATGTGTATACAATTTGAAATCATTGACACAAGCTAATTAGCATAGAAATTATCTAAAATGTTTAAAATTAATTCCTCCTAACTGCAACTTTGAACCCTTTGACCAACTTTTACCATTTCCTCCCATCCTCTTGCTTGTAGTAATCATCATTTTATTCTTTTTCTCAATGAGGCCATATTTTTATTATGACTCATATGAGTGAAAATACAAGCTATTTGTTTTTCTTAATGCTCTTTTCACTTAGCATGATTTTCTACTAGTCTATGCATGTCACATAAACCTTGATAGAATTTTCCTATGTTTTAAGGATGTATTTCATTGTGTGTATGTAGTATACTTTTTCTATTTATTTGATGATCTGTTAATGGACATTTAGGCTAACTTCACATATTGATCATGGTAAACAATGTAATTAATATGACACCACAGAGATCTCTTTCTATTTTGATTTTTAAATTCCTTGGATAAATACAAAAATGTGGATTATCTGGAGCATATAATAGCTCTATTTTAGCTTTTTGCAAGACTTCCATGCAATTTACATAATATTTTTTCTACTTTACATTCCTAAAGACAGTGTATAGCACTCCTTTTTACCCTCAACTTCCTCAGCAATTGCTATCTATATTTTACGTGCTTATTATTTTATGAGTTAAACAAAGAAGATATATTCCATCAGGTTCAGTGAATGAAAGCTTTCATCAAATGATCCCTGCATGTCTAGATTCTCAAATTAGAGTCATCTCAGTTAGAATACATCAGTGATGAACAGTTAGCAGTGTATATTTCTTTAGCCTATGTGAATCCTTTTACTCCAACAATGTGCCTGAATTGTAGTAAACTCTAGGGTTATATGTGGATTATGTATAAGGATGTAAATTGTATTGTTATATCCAATAATTCCTAAATATTATATATTCTGAGTAAATTTTATTTTTATGCTGATAATTTTAGGTCATTATTTATATTTATAAAATAATACTTTCTCTTTTATTTAGCAAGATATTCCTTTTTAAAAGAAATTTATTTATTGAGCAATCAAAAATGCTTCCAATGAAACAATAATATATATATACATGTATATCTATATATGTACATGTGTATATATATTTCAGAATATATATATATTCTGAAAATTAGATTCACCCCCTAGAGCCCCTCTCAATTTCCCACCCTTATTCCTCACCCCTTCTTCCCAATACATCTCTATGAATGCCTTAGGTTGTGTGTCACTATACCTTTTCAGGGTTTAATATATGAGTGTTGACCACCTTTTGCACTGGCCAGGTTCTAGCTCCAGTCTCCACAGATGAGTGAAGACATTTGACTTTTTGGTTCTCTGTGTTAGGCTGACTTCACCAAGCATGATTTCTTCCATAGCCTTCCATTTACCTTCAGAGGCTGCAATATAATTGTTTCCAGTTGCTTAATAGAACTCCATGGTATACACATACCACAGTGTTTGGATCCATTCATCCAATGTGTGGCTTCTGGGTTGTTTCCATAATTTAGCTATTATAAATTGAGCTGCTATGAACATAGATTTCGCTGTGTCACTGTAATGTGCTGATTCTAAATCTCTTGGAAAAATACTCAGGAGAGGAAGAGCTGGATCATATGGTGGGTTCATCCCCAAGTTTTTGAGTATTCTCCTCACCGCTTTCCATAGAGGCTGTACCAATCTGCAGTTCCACCAACAATATGCTAGTGTTCCTATCTCTCCACAACCCCTCCAGTTATCAAGAGATTCTTAATTATTTGTGAAGTATTTACAAAAAGATTTAAAAAGGAATTAGCTTAAATAATTCCTATTTATAAGTCTGAAGACTCCTGACACTCACTAGTCAATTTTTCTTCCATTTGTTGAAAAAGAATAAATAAAGAAATAAATTGATTTTCTTGTCAATTGACAATTGATTGTCCATTCTTGTCAATGGACAATTGATTGTCCATTGAGCTCAAGAAATTCAAATATTGTTCAACTTTCTCAAAAAGTTCCATTTTATTATAGTATTTTGAAAATGTGATAATTAAAATTATCCTTCAAGACAATTCCAAAAATTATTTTTCTGATGTTTTAAGTTATTACTGAGAAGACATTTGTATACTTTAATAGTGCATTATAGTTAAGCATAATAGTTGTGTTCATTTTGACATAATAACACATAAATGGAATTTAATTATCTGCATTTCATTCCCTGGTGGGTGCCGCCTCTTTCTTTTCTCTTCTCTCTCCCCATGTTTTCCTTCCTGTATTACACTGGTCTTCAATTTATTTATTTATTCATTCAATTTGTTCATGCATTTACTTGTTTATAATTGCTAGTTTACATATATACATAAAAGTAAAATTCACTGTGGTATATTTATACATGTACATAGTGTAATTTCATCAAAATCATTCCATATTTCCTTCATTTTCTAATTCTTTTTCCCTCCTCTCCAATCTCCTTCTACACCACTGATTATGCCATTACTTCCCATAATTTTTTATCCCACGAACGCTTAGAAGTGTAAAGCAATCTATTTTATATTTTGTAGCACATTAGCATTCTGCAATTGTTGACAATAGCAGTTGTTGGCTGCCCTCTAATGCGAGGTAAGCAAAACTCTCCATGAAGGAGGAGGAGGAGGAAGAAGGAGAAGGAGGAAGAGGAGGAGAAGAAGGGGAAGAAGGGAAAGAAGAAGAAGAAAGAGGAGGAGGAGAGGAAGAAGAGGTAGGAGAAGAAGGGGAGGGAAGGGGAAGATGAAGAATAAGAGGAAGAGGAAGAAGAGGAGGAGGAAGAGTAACGGAAGAAAGAAAATCAGACCAATGAAAGTATGACATCAGTGTGGAAATTTCAATACAATGAATTATTTTTGGAATAAAAACATATTAAAAATTATTTTATTAATTTCTTAAAATGTATTCATTTTAACAATTTGAAAAGAACACAAAAATAGAATATACCCTACTTTTGAAAGGTAATTAGCATAACTTCTTGATAACAACATGGGAAACAAATGGAAAAAGATGATAGATCTCAAATAGTTTATGAGCTTGTAACCTGGGGTCATATTCCTGAGACCTTTCCGAAGCTGAGATTTCGATGTAACATTTAGTGACAGAGATGCTTAACAATTCCTCCTGCAGTCAAACCACCATTCACTCATTTTGCTGATGGTTGGTTAAGTTCTCACTCTTGGCCTTTTAAAATGACTCTCAAGTAAAAATACTTTGTCATGCTTGATAACTTTCCCTCTTCTCATCTCTCCTTCACTTCTTGCAATTAAAAATAACAGAGGAGATTCTGGCTGAACGATTTGACTCCATCCCTCCCATTTCTTGCCTTACCATGGAGAGTGCAGATCTCATGGTCTGATGGTGTATTATGAAGCACTCAATGGCCATAGTTTAGACCAATATTTATGATTTATAAATGTATGAGTTCAGTAAGGAATCAACTACCTTTATTGAAGTATTTCTTCTGCATTTCCCAATATAGCTCACATGGCTTAGAAGACAAGGTAATTTAGTCATCCTCATGGTTTCCTAAAAATGAAAACAGCCTAAAATAACTCAGAAAAATCTTCATTTGACAAGTTTTGGGATGTGCTAATAGATGCAAATGGATCTAAAGGGTTCAACAACTTTCCAGGGATGTGGTTATCTCTGTATGAAAGGTTTCAAAAAATAAAGTAATTAATAAAATTAGTAAGAGTCATGTGAATAAAGTTTGAATGTTTTGTGCGAGTTATTTTACCCACTAGTAACTTTGTTTTAATGTGAGAGAATGCCTCTTTCTGACTTGACATTAAAGTACCTATACTTCTGTAAAAGTGCTTTAACCTTTAGCAATATGGTATGATCAAAGTTATTTTAAACTGATTTGGATTCAAAACAAGACACATGGATTTTTCAGAGTTTTAGAAATAGGTATATGACTGCCAAAAAGTGTATTCCCATGTTTTAAAGACAAAATAGAAACACTAATGGAGTCAAAACCCTTATTTTGTAAAAAAGTAAAATAACTCCCATAAGCATATACATAAAATACACATATGCATACTTTATATCTTTAAATTCTTCTTTAAATTTTGCATGTTTCAAGAATAAAATTACAGGCAAAAAGAGAAGTATTCACTGAGAAAAACAACAAGTTCAGCAACTTGAAGCTGCTAATTAATTTGAAAAGGCAGATGTGATTACAATTAAAACTCCTTTTAAAAACCAGTAATTTAATGTTTTAGCACTTAAAAGAAAAAAAGCATGCCTGTTAGGCTGTCCTGAATATTGTCTGTATAGCAATATAATTACTGATAACATAGAATGAATATAGATTTTGGATCGAATACTAAAGACTTTTTGAGAATAAAATAATGAAAATGAAAGAGAGTCAGTAATTAAGCTATTTCTGTTCCCAGAATTTCTAGAGTGAGATAAAAGGAATTAACTATTTGCCAAAATTTTTTAACATTTTTCATTATATATTTATATGAAAATTTTTATTATATACATATTTATATGTAAATTATATATTCATACATAAATCTCTTATGTATGCCTATATATGTATACATGCATAGCATATTCATACATTACAGATTGGAGAAATTTTGATGTTATTAATTTAAAAGAATCAAAACATGAGAAATAATCAAAAATTTTATGGCTTTGCTATATGGCACTTTTCACCTTGGAATATGATTTTTTGTAAGATTGACTTGCTTTAAATATCATATGGTTCTTCATCATGGTAATTTTGTGGTTACCACAAATAGAAAACTAGAACTACAATGGTGGTATATTTTAAACTTTGCAAAAAAATAAAATGCCTTCAGTACAGTTTAAAAAATGTTTTAAATCATTCTGACTATAGCTTCCTCAATATCACACAGGATAAAATAGGTGTATAGGACATATCATGTAAGAGATCACCACCAGGTTTTTGAAGGAGAAAAATGATATCAAGGTCAAGTCTTCCCTCTATTTATAATGAAACTTCGACCTTGCTCAAATGGAGGTCTTGCTTTTGCACTTAGCTTCTGGAAATTACCCTAGACAGGAGTATTATAATCATCTAAGTATTTCTTAAATCTCAAGAATGACAGTTAACAATGACTGCATTTTAAGTGGCCATGAAGATTCTTTTCTACTTTTATTTATTTATTTACTTATTTTTAATGCCAATGGTCTTTCTCTCTAAGATACTTTTATCAATGCATTATAATTATACATAATGGTGAGTTTTAATGCTCTTTCTTTAAAAAATGTACAGATTTTCCCCACATTTAGGAAATGAGATTTCAGTATGTGCTTTTTTTTCTTTTTCTTTCTTTCTTTCTTCCATTTTTAAGAGGGAGGGACAGAGAGAGAGAGAAAGAGAGAATCAATTTCATTCAGTTTTTCTTGTGGTTTTCATTGCTGGCACACTTAGCTGTATACATGGTACTGGGGTTCGAACCCACGTCTTTGCTCATGCCAGGCAAGTACTGCAACCACTAACTCACTGGCCCAGCCCTAAGTATGTGTTAACATTTGAATACCTTGAATGTTCTCACTCAAAGGGTTCTAGGAATTGCTACTTATTTTGCTGTTGTTTTTTAAAACAGAAGAATGGTAAAGTGAAAAAAATTTAAATTAGCTTTTAATTAATATTTTGTATAATCAACACTTGATGCAGATGCTATTTTATATTTCAGCACTAATACGTGAAAAACCGGTAGCATGAACAAATAAATATAGAAAATAGGCTTCAGCTTCTATATTCATATAAATAAAGCATAAGTTCAAGGAAGAAAAATATTATATAAATAATCTGAACTGCTAAATAAATTACTTTCCACACACAAACTAGTCAATGATTTTGTATTCTTGCTATCATGAAAACTTTTGTGGAAAACAAAAGTCCTTTTTTAAGGATGACTAAATGTACCTGTTGTCAGTAGAAGCATTGTAAAATCAAAACTGTTATAAATACATTTATAACTTGATCACCATCAAATACTTTACCCTTCCTATTAAAGTGGAATATGGAAATTGGGTTGTGATAAATTACTGGTTCCAAGTATTTATTTCTTGTGTCCATATTCTTTTGCCAGGAAACTTTGCAGCCCCTCTTGCTATTTAGAGGTTGGATGGGCATCCTGCCCCTTGACTTTTTTGGTCATCCCTATGGGTGGAAGAGATGAGAGAGACCTCTGGTGTGTTTTCTATAAGGACATTTGTCTCACTCTTTAAGACTTCACTCTCAGGATGCACTTGCTTCCCCAAATTTCTCCTCCTAATGCCATCAGTATGGAGGTCAATACTTCAATATAAGAATTTTAGGAGGACACACGTATTCAGACCATAAAATTTTATATTTGATTCACCATATTCATGTTTTAATCTCATGCAAAGTACATTCACTGCACCCCTAGGACTCGAAAATTCTTAACTCATTTTCAGTACAACTCAAAGTGTGTAGCCGAAAGCACCATCTAAATGTCAACTAAATCAGATATGATAAGACTCAAGGTGGTCATCATTCTGAGGCAAATTTCTCTCCAGCGGTGCAATTGTGAAATCAAAGAAGTTTATGTACTTCCAAAATACAAGAAAAAATGGGTCCCGGAAAGACATTCGTGTTCCAAAAGGAAGTTATAGAAAAGAATGAAGTAATGGGTCTTGTATGTCCAACACTAAGTAAATAATATTAAACCTTCAGATCCCAGGGTTCCTGTATGGGGCTCTGCCCTCCAGGCCCAGCAGGGAGGAGTGTCCACCTCCACATTTTGCTTGTTTCTGAGGCATAACCCTTGGCTCTGCTGGCCACCACCCACACTGCAACATCACGGTTTCCATTGGGATGCTTGCAGCTTTATAATACTGCAGTAAAACTATGGTGGCTGTACCAGTCTGAGACCATGGGACAGCTAAATACATGGCTCCCAATAGGCATTGTGCTATGTTGTAGTTTAGATGTGAAGTGACCCAGAAAATCTCATGAATAAGACAATGGAAGAAAGTTTAGAGGTGAGCTCATCGGGTTATGAGAGAGCCTTAATCGGATCAATGCATGGATCCTCTGATAGGGATTAACTGGATGGTAACTGAAGCCAGGTGGGGTGTGGCTAGATGATGTAGGGCATTGGGGGCATGTCTTTAGGGTTTATATTTTGTTTGTGGTGAGGACTGGTATCTGCTTCCTGGTGACCATGTCCTGAGCAACTTTTTTACACCACAGTCTTCTGTCATGTTGTTCTGCTGTATCTCAGGCCATAAGGAATTAAATTGGCTGTGTATGGAATGAGACATCTGAAACACTGAGCCCAAAACAAATTTTCCTCCTCTATAACTGTCCTTTGGATCACGGAAAAAAAAAAAAAAAAGAAAAAAAAAGATGTGATTAAATACACTATGATAGTTTTTTCTGTAGCACTTACCCCATATAAGGTCACTCAGTGGTCTTCTCTGGTTGTTTTCTGCCTAGACTCCAAAGCCATCTGCATCAGCCTTTGAAGTCTAGAAGGAGGCAGCTCCACACCCTCAGTTATGAAGGTCATAAGGCACCTACCCAGGGATGATCCAGCCATTCTGTGGCTGTCTGTGAGAGAATGTAATAGAGTACAAGGAGCATATCCTGCAAAGGTCAATTGAAACCTTTTCTTTATTAAGTGATTGCTTGGCCACATACTTATTTCTCCTAATACAACATTTCATTTTTTCCTATGTGGATAAGCTCATAGTTTCCAAATGTTTAGTGATGTTGTTAGACATAAAGTTATTAAATATTCTTAGGTGCTGTAAGAAAATCAAACATGTGCCCAGAAGTGGATAAGCAAGACAGACTTTACTTCTGCTGAAAGGTGTACTCACAAAGTGAATCTAATGAGCAAGCACACTTGGGCAGACAGTCCACCTGCATGTATCTGTAACCTGACACCATCCTACCCTTCACTGATTGGAGGAGCTCAGGGGTACAACCTGTGCAATTGGCTAATGTAAAAACAGGGTGGGTACAGAAAAGAGCTATGGGTATAGTGATTTAAAAAATGGATTATCTCTGACCACATGGTTCCCAGCCTAAGGTGGCTTCCTTTTATATTCGAATCTTAAGACTACATTAGGAAAATGAAACCAATTGACCATCAAACTTCTCAAAATATCTTTAGTCTTTTTTTCCTGTCGTGACAAAAAGAATTGACAGGAACAATTTTAAAGAAGAAAATATTTACTTTGGGCTCAGGGTTTCAGACACCTCGGTCTATAAATGACCAGCTCCATTTCTCTGTGCCCAAATTAATGCAGAACAACATGGTGGAAGGGTGTGGGGGACAAAAGCAGCTAAGGAATAACCACCAGGAAATGGAGACAACACTCCACTCACCAGAGACAAAATGTAAAACAAAGGCATACCCCAGTGACCTACCTCTTCCAACCACACCCTACTTGCCTGCAATTACCACCCAGTTAATCCATTCAAGTAGCTAAATGCAAAGATTAGTTTAAGGCTGTCTTAACTCAATCCCATCACCTCTGAACTTTCTATCATTATATTATCTTTAAATTATTTCTCTCTTCTGAAATTTTACTATAAGCAGCCAAAAGGAATCTGACCATTCCTTTGACACTTTTGTTTAGAAATTTCTTCAGCCTCATATCTAATTTTTTTGTTCACAAAATTACTTTCCAGGAATAAAACAAAACAAAATGAAAACAACAACAACAACAAAACAGGACCTAACTATAATTCAGTAAAATTTTTCATTCTTCATAATAAAATGGCTTTTCCTAAATTGTACAATAACAAGCTACTTATTTCAAATTGAGATTTCTTCAGTGTGGCTTTCATTATTCTTATTTCTATCTTAAGCCCAGGACTGCTTGGCATTCTGTAAGGAGATGAGGTTTACTTTACAACTCTCCACTTCTGCTTTGGAACTGTGACCATAAATGCCCTCAGCATTCTTTAGACATTTGTCACTACAGTACTTCTGCTTTTTTGTGCTAATCCTCTCTTATTTTATTTGGCTTTCTGAAATAAAAGGCCCATACTTTGAGGAGAAAATAAACAAAAGTGCTTGCCTGGCATGCTTGAAGACCCAGGTTCAAACCTCAGCAGCACATTCACATCTAAGTGTAGGAGAAAAAAAGGCCAGATGAAAAAAATAAATAAAATTGTTTCTCTCTTTTTCTCTCTCTATTCCTTTCTCCCTCTCTCTTTTATTAAAAAAGAAAGAAAGAAAGAAAGAAAGAAAGAAAGAAAGAAAGAAAGAAAGGAAGGAAGAAAGGAAGGAAGGAAGAAATGCCACTACTGTGAAACTTCAGCCCAGGAAAGCTGCAGGAATTGAACAAAGAGAAGTCAACAGAGAGACCTTGTGGACTGCAACCAGAAAGGCCCCAGTGGTGGAGCCACACAAGCATTTTGTAGAGAACAACAAGATTCCATGTGCCCCATATCCTGGACGTGGAATTGCAAGAATTGTCTGTCCAGCTGGATTTCAGACTTGTTTTTGTCCCATCCCTTGTTTATGTGTTCCTATTTCTCTGAATGGAAAGATTTCATAGGTGCCTTTATATATTGGACACATGTAACTTGATTTGGTTTTTTTACAGGGGTTCACATATCAAAAGAGACTTTGGACTTGGAATTTTGGACAATCTTATAACTAATGAGACTATAGGGACTCTTGAAAATGGACTAATATATTTTGCATTGTCAGAGGTTTGAAATTTTGGGGACTAGGGGTGGAATACCATGGTTTGAAGATGAGGTGCCCCTCAAAAGCTCATGTGTGACAATTTAGAAAGGCTGCGGTGAATTGATTGGTTTACAAAAGCCTTAATTTAATCAGTGAGGAAATCCCCTTGTAGGGATTAACTGAACTGTAGGCTGGAGGAGGTGGTCACTGGGGGAGTGCCTTTGGGGTATATATTCTATATCTGGCATGGAGCTCTCTGCTCTGCTTCTGATGTGATGCTTTGAGCTCTCTGGAGCCATGCCTGCTGCCCTGATTTTCTGCCTCACCTCCAGCCCATTGGAATGGAGTCAGCCTTCTGTGGACTAAGACCTTCAAAACTGTGAGCCCTCAATATTTTTCCTCCTAAAATTGTTATTGTCAGATCATTTAGTCACAGCAGCAAAAAAAGCTACCAAATACACAGGTCTATTTAATGAGGGCACTAACCCCAAGCACGAGAGTCCAAATCCATGTACTAATCACTTACCTGTTACAAGTTCCTTAGAGGGTCATACTTCAAAATATTTATTTATATTCATAAAATAGCAGACATAAGTTTTTTTTTGTTTGTTTGTTTTTAGTACCACAGATTGAAACCAGGGGTGCTTTATCAAAGAGCCACATCCCCAGACCTTTCTTTTATTCTTTACTTTGATACAGGGTCTCACTAAATTGCTTAGGGTCTTGCTGATGTGCTCAGGCTGGCTTTGAACTTGCAATCCATGCCCAGGTTCTTTTCCCCCTCATTATAGCTATGTTAACTTTTATAAAAGTAAATGTATTTGCAATAAGAAAAGCAAGCAATATTTTCATATTGTATTCTTTGTTTGAATTTTATTCCCTTGTACAGGAGTTGTTAATATTCAAATATAAAATAAAGTAAAAGTATCTAATAACCTTTTGAATCTATTTGTATTTAACACACACACACACACACACACACACACCCCACTACTTTAGGCATTTTTCAAAGCCTGACTAAAGCAGTGACATTTATCAGAGCACAAGTAATCATTAAAGGCAACATGGAAGAAGTTCTTGATTTTAATTACCTCTGGCTGAGATTGCTTCAAACATTTATATAATTATTGGCTTTAATAAAAATTAAGTAGAGATAGAAATTCAATGAGTTCTTAAATTACTGAAGGCAGAAAATAAATTAGGAATTATAATTTATATATCATAATATGTAATAACCTGTTACATACACACACACACATAGAGACAAAAGGGGGCATTATGATATTTTTTTCTTTTCCCCTTAAGTGCATTCAATGTCAAGTTTTCCTGTCACATTTTTCA
>PVKS010007419.1:0-73015 GCA_004027875.1 Aplodontia rufa
TACCAGAAAACAAATTGAAGGGGTCTTGTACATGGGTTAAGGCCAGAGCTATGGCATATAGCTCCTTGAATTGAGCAGATCCTGTGACTGCTTCAGTGTAATGTAAGCTTTGATTTTTATCTTGGTTTGCAGGAGTGGGGTAAATTATTGCAGCAGATCCCTCCTTTCCTCCATCAGTGAATACATTGGTGGCTCGTGCCAGGGGTTTAGTTGAGAAAAGCATGGGAGGGGCCCATTGGAGTTTAGAGAAAGAGGTAACCCATCTCAAAGTCCCATAATGGCAATCTATGCGGCCCAAGAAACCCTCAAGGGTACAAGCTAACCAATTGTGATTTTGTTTGAGCCAATCAACCTGTAGGGGATCACCAAGGCATCGGGGTCTTGCCCGTTACATGTTTGTGTAGTCTCCCTACCTTTTACCTCAAGGTCAGCCAGCTGATCAAGTTGGGATTAAAGTATAGGGGCTCCTCCCACAGCGCTATGCACCCATTGAAGGGGCTCACCCAGTTGGGTGACAGCTGCCATGAGTAAACGGGTCCCAGGGAGGATCCACAGGTGGAGTGGGTCTTTGGGTTGGCAACGAGCCAGCTCAGCATCATTTAATGCATCTTGAATTTTTTGGAATGTCAGCCAGTGAGCAGGGGTTACACTAATAGTATCAGTAGGGGTCACTAATTGTATCACTAGAGACATGTAACCCCCCAAGCCGAAGGAGGTTTCGGAGCTCCCTATAGGTCTCGCCAAGAATTGTAGGGTCAATCGCCCCTAGGATGATGTCATCCATGTACACGTACAGGGTGACTGTTAGGCGCCCCAAAAGAGGGGACAAGATTTGTGCTACATAGATTGGCAAAAGGCAGGGCTAGTGGCCATTCCCTGAGGTTGGACCACCCATTCATACCATCGGTCTGGTCTGTTAAAATTAGGGGATTGTATGGAAAAAGCAAATTTTTCACAATCTTGGGGGTGTAAGGGGATAGAGGAGAAACAATCCTTGATATCAATAACAATGAGGGACAGATTCCAAGGAATCCCCGGAATCTAGGAGAGTCCCCGCAGAGGGACCCCTACAGGTCCCATTCGCTCATTGATCTTTCTCAAATCTTGCAACATTCTCCATTTTCCTGAGGCCTTTTGTATTACAAACACTGGGCTGTTCCATGGACTAAAGGAAGGCCGAATATGTCCTAATTCCAGCTGTTCTGAGATTATCTCTTCCAGCTTCTGTAGTTTGATTGAGGGGAGGGGCCACTGCTCCACCCGTATGGGGGGCCCAGTAGCCAAACAATGGTGGGCATCATAGGAGCTGTGGCCCTTAGGATTGGGGATGCGGCTGCTTGTAAGGGGCAGGAGCCCCTGCCTTGTGGCCTCAAATAGGGGGTCTCCTCTGTAGTTGCTAAATTGGCCTGATAGGTTGAATAGTTGTTGGTACTCTTTATTCTCTAATACATCCTCATAGAGGGCTTGATGGTCTGTGGTGATGTAGACCTCAGCCTCCCCCAATATATCTTGACCTAGCAAGTTAGCAGTCAGGCTGGAAGCCACCAGGGGTCGCACCTCCCCTTTGCTACCATCTATGTCTTGCCAAGGGAGCCAATCTTTGGTCTCCTTAGACATAGTGCCTCCTCCCACCCCCAATAGCTGAGGTCCAGGGACTAGCTTCCTTTGGGGTGGGATTTCTTCCTTTCTCACCACTGTGCAATCTGCCCCATTATCAAAGAGGCATCGAAACCTCTTCCCCACTATAAAGACGTCTGTCTTAGATCTGACCCCCGGTACAATGGGTACTGTCCAATATGCTTGGGGGAGACAGTGAAGGGGGCCTCCTTTGGGTGATGGGGCTGGAGGATGCCCCTCATTGATTTTAAAGTTTTGCCTTTGATATTAAACCTCGATTTGCCAGTCTTTTCCCAATGGAGAGTTTCTTGCAATGAGGGCAAGGTGTCTTGGGGAATACGACCTACTTGGAAGGATTGGGGGGGCTACCTTGTGGGCCCTGTTGTCCCATCCCATGTGTGGGGCATTCTCTCTTAAAATGGCTCACCTGTCCACACCCATAACAAGCTCCCTTTTTCATGGAGCCTGTAATGCTGAAGGCAGATGTAAGTGCCTCCTCGAGTGATGCCGTTTGAGCCTGTAATGCAGCAATAAGGGTCCTCGAGTGATGCCGTTTGAGCCTGTAATGCAGCAATAAGGGTCTGGGATTGATGAGCTTGTGTGCCCACATCCTTAGTGGCCACAATCCATTTTCCCATCCATCGATCTTTCATCCCTGCACAAGCCAGCTTGTGGTCGGTGGTCATTCCTTCCCAGACCAACATGTTAACAAACTGGTCTCTCAGAGGCCCAGATGGGAACTTCCTTTGGAGGCTCCTTTCTACCCTCTCAATGAAAGTGGCCAGGTCCTCTCTGGCCTTCTGGACTATACCGGTGACAGGGTACTTCAAAGGCCCCTCCTCCAGTTTTTGCCAGGCAGACAACCCCAGGGCGCAGACCTGTTGCTGATAAGGGGTGGGCAGAGCAGCTTGTAGGAGCCTGGAAGAGTACTAGTCAGAAGTTCCGGAAAGCATCCCATAGGTTTTGGGCACCGAGGGGTTGGCTATCTGATTTCTATCAGCTTGGGCATAGCATTCCTCCTTTAAAAAAGGAGGTCCAGGGGCCCTGGAAGAACAGCCTTGGTTAAGTTTCTCCAGTCTTGGGTGGTACATTGCTGATGAGCCAGGTCCTGGAGAATGGTCTCCGCCCAGGGGGAGTTAGGCTCCTCCTCCCAGACAATCTTTTTGAGCTATTTCAGGTCTTGAGCCTCACATTGGCACAAAGCGGCAGGCCTCTTGCCCCTGGGTTTAACATTTATCGGAAAGGCATGGCAGAGTGGCAAAGGGGGGTGGCCTCTGGGGCTCAGATCCGGGTCTGAGACTGACAGGTGATTGTGAGATAGTGGCAAAGTTGGTGTCCGCTTCCCACCACTTCCATCACAAGATGGTGATGGCGCCGAAGGGGAACATAGATGATAAGGGGGAGGTTGGGTGATCCCGAAGACCTCATCAAAAGGGTCAGGGGAGTTTTCTCCCAGATTTATCTTCTTAGAGGGTGGGGAGGGACAGGCTGGAGTCTCCTCGGTGAAAGTTGTCCAATGCGATGGACAGGACGACCTCGAAGTCCGGGCGTCGGCGGAAGAGAGGTCTGGACCCCTTAGTCTGTCCTGGGGGGCCTCCTGGGGCAGTCCCAGCGAGAAGCAGGCTTTGAGGGCAGATAGGGTAGGATAAACCCCCAGCGGAGGGTCCTCTCCTAAATTAATTTCTCTCTTTTGGACCAGTCATTCAACCCGATCCCATGTGGACCAATCAAACAAGTTAGAGGCGGGGAGCCAGGGGGCTGCCCGAATCAAGGTATCCCAGGCCTTTTTGGCTTGCGTAGCAGAGACTTCCAGGCCTCGGCTTTCAAGCTTGTATCTCAGCGCTTTCAGCGCCGGGTCATCATGTTTAGAGTGAGATTGCCCCATCTTTTCAGGGATAGCTTTAACTTGACCTCGATTAGCCCGGCTGGCCCACGGCTTCGGTTCACCGCTTCCTTCCACAATGTCCCTGTTCGGGCACCACTTGTTGTGGTTTTTAGCCCCCTCGAGTTCCCCCCTGGGTCACAGGAGAGAAGGAGAGAGGCACGCACCAACCAAGGCGGCTGGGAGAGGTAAGGGTTGGCTGACTGCCCGTGCCCAGCCCTCCCGGAGGAGGAGAATCAGATGCGTTAGGGAGACCAGTCGCAGCCGGAGCTCGTTTATTGAGGAAGTGCACATGGAAATATAAAGTGTCAGGCCAATAGGGAGAGGAGACATCAGAAAGAGAGAGAGAGAGGGGTGGGGGGAGAGTTCATGTGGGCAATCCAGCCATATAAAGAGAGGCTCATAAGTGGTCTATGTGTTGGTCATGAGGGCTTCGGGTGGCTGCTCTGATCATGTGCATGCAAGGAACCGGCTGCAAAGTGCTGCCTCAGACTGATGTAATCCCCACGAGGTGTTGCCCCACAGGAAATGAGGTCTAAATGCAGTGGTTTAGAAATGGTGGTGCCTTTTTGTTTGTTTGTTTGATGGTTATTTATTTTTAAATCACAAACTTTTTAAAAAACCACAATTTTTAAAAATCACAGACTTCTTTCCAGGGAAGCTTTCAGTTATTAAGACTGTAGTGGAATCACAGTATTGTTATTTTCAAGCAATAGATGATCTGCCGTGTAATCAAGTTTGGGGAATATTCTCTGAAAGTTCATCTTTTTACTTAAAAAAATTTATAAATTAATTTCATATTAAAATTTTGTATTTTTTAAGTTTTGTCAGTTGCTGTACAATACTCTATCACCTCTAATGTGTCACTGCAGAAATAATGGCTATTACTTTAATCATGGAAGTCTTTATTTAGTTTTGGAGTAATTTTCTCCAATTTTATTCACTCATCTATTGTTAGTATATTTTCTCTGCATGAAAATTGTCACAAAGGACTCTAATTTATCAATTCCAACTTACCTCATTTCAATGATTATGCTATAAAAAGTATCTAAGACTGGTAATTTATTTTAAAAAAATATAACTCATCATTATGGAAGCTGGGAAGTTTAAGATCAAGGTGGAGTTGATTTGATGTCTGCTGAGAGGCCAGCTTCCAAATCCAAGATGATACCTCTGGAGGAAGGTAGACTTCCTTCACCTGTTGGAACGGATAGAAGGATCTAAAAATGGTCTAAAATTAGCAAACTCCATCTGTTGAGACCTTTTACAAGAGTATGTAACTCCATTCATGAGGGAGATCCTCATGACTCAATCAGCTGCTAAATACACACCTCAGTACAGTTGCATTTAGGATCAAATTTCAGCATTAATTTTGGAGGTGGGCAAATATTAAATATGACAAAGTAGCATGGACACTCTGGAACTTCCTAAGAAAGTTCTCCGTAATTTTCATTTTCAATTTGAATGGTCTGATTTTAGAATTTCATGCTATGTAATTTTATAGCCAAGTTAGAATTCATTGAGTTAATATTCTATTTGCTTAGTTTACTTGTAAATGAAAAATAGCTTTACAAATAATTATTTAGGCATAACTAGAAGATTCCAAGGGCTCTGAATGATGGAATTATATTTTTCTTATTGATATCTTTCACTTTTCCAGGTGGAATAAGATGTCATTTTCTTCAAAGTAAAGCATAGTTAAGTCTAGAAAACTTAAAACTTAAATTATTTTGTGAAGGTGTTAATGGAAATTATTCCAGAGCATTTTTAAAGGAAATTGAAGCCTTTTAGTTTCAATAATTAATTTACCAATAATTGTTGTTCTTGTTCAGACATCTACTACTCCGGTTGCTTAACAAGAAAGAAACAGAGAAATGACACTATAGAACAGCACTTTATATATTCATTAGACATGAACTCCATTGCTGATGCAGAATTCCTAGACCCATAGAGCTTTTTTTATCCCTCATATCAGCTATAAAGAATTCCTTTACTAATGTGCATAAAACCTAGATTATAAGTAGGCCCTCTTTCCCTGATTCTTCATGCCCACAACTCATTCTTGGTATTCAAAAGAGATAAAGAAAAATCCATTCAAATAGGTTTTTCCTCAAATCTATATTAGTATCCCAACAATTTATGTGTTATGTTTTTAATTAAGCATGCTATAAATATGCAAATATATAAAGATTATATAGTATATGTACATTTTATTAATATATGATATAATTTATTATATGGATATATTAAATTATATCTATAGTTTATATGTTTTATAAATATGCATATTTTATAAATATACTAACAATAATAAATTTAATTTCATTGACTGGCTAGACTTCTTAATAATCTAAAACTGTAGCTCTCAATCATCAGTGTTCTAGAAAACGATCAAGCAGATGGGGCACTAAGATGAAATATTAAGTTTTACAATTAAAATAACTTATAAAAATATGGTATTTCATATTCTATAGATCATAGTGAAAAGCAGTTAGCCAAATTCAAACTTCTAACCTAGGGTTTAAGGGATTAGCTGACAGCCATATTTGTCTTCTCATATTCTACCCTCTCTCATGAATCCTATGTGCTAAACCAACCAAGTCTTAGCCCATTTGGTTTGGAATGTTGAGAATTCCAAGGGAGCAGGGCTGAGATTCACATGAGATTTGTCAAGTTTCTTCTTGTTCCCTCATAATATGGTAGGGGCTGCCACATGATGAGATGTGGCAAATGTGCTATCCAAGTCTCTTTTCTTATAAAGCCACCAATGCCAGCATGGGCCACATCTTCATAGCCTCATATAATTCTAATTACCTCCTAGAGCTCCACATCTAATACAAATATTAATTTAAGGACTAATTTTCTGACCCACAAATTTTGTGGAGATACATTCAAACCATAGCAAGACCTTAATAACACAGTGAAGTAACATAATTTCAACGTGTGGATTGTTATGGGTAAAAAGCAAAACAATCCTGGATCCTATAAAGAAACACTTGAGTTGTCCAGAACAGATCAAAGAATGTTCACTAATTTGCATTCTTAAGTCAAGAAACAAAGACTGGATATATATCACTTAGATTGTTCACTCAAATATTTCCAACACTTCTACCCCTTGCTGTTTTCATTTTGTAAAACTGTGTTTGATAAACATTCTTTTTTATCAACTTGATAAGAGACTCATTCTTTTCACAGTTTATTCCTGTCTTCTCATTACATTAACCTAGAATGTAAACACTTGTCTTCTCTCAGTTATGAAGCATGTTTTATTTTGTAATACCTGCATTTAAATACCATTATAGTTTCAGTTTTCTCTGATATTTTGTGCAATGAGTTCTCACAATGTTATGTTGCCTTGACATCCATTTTAAATACAGGTGGAATTGGTCTCCCTTTATAATTTCCAACTCTCTGCCTCTTCCCAGTAACTCAATGCAGTTAATTCAAACATACATCTTTTATGACCACCTTCTGATGACCACCTCCTTATGGGGATGCCTGGATACATCCTACTTGATTCACCCTCCTGACTTCCACTGCCTAGAGATGCTTCTATGACTACCTCTCCATAGCATGATTCTCTGGAACTTACATCCACTTGCTCTAAAACTACCTATTAGAACTCCCTGTGGAAACCTACATGGGTAGCACCTGAACCTCAGTGAAGGCTTTGGCCCACAAGTCCTTCTGCCTCTCTTGCTATCTACCCACTGGTTGAAGGTACCTGCCTGGATGACTCTCCATTTTCCCCTGGCCCTGTGGGGTATACTATCCTCTTTTCTGTGGAATAAGTTAGCAGAATATTGCTTCTGATATTATGTATGCATTGTTGAGTTGCCTTTTTCCTGTCTCAATTGACTAATACATTCAAATCTAACTTCTTTCCCTGTCAGGACTCCCATAGAGACAGCTGTCTGGATAGAAATAAACTAGCCAAGACTCACAAATAAGTCTTCCAGTATAAACAAGTTTCTTGTAAGAGGGACACCTGGTTACAGGTTGGATACTTAAAAACCAGGCCATCTGCCAGGATAAAGAAATATCTCCAGAGGAAAAAATCTAGAAACATTCATTACCAAATGCCTTGGAGCCCCATCAAAGTAGGACTGGTGTGCACAGCCACTCTCCTGAGAGAAAGTTCAAGAACAAATTAGAGAAACACATGACATTCCTTTATAATGGACTCAAAATATGGACTTTACTCATTTGGCAAAGAAATCACAATATGTGTTAAAATTAAAACTTCACGTATTCACATGATTTACTGTCATTCTCATAGTTAACATCTTGTATACAAAATGTCATTTAGACCAATGGCTTAGAGTTCAAGACTGAACTGCTAGTTGCCCATTAGTTAAGTCTTGCTCCACATAGCCCTTGCATGCAAATGGCTCCAAGACACAACTTCCAAACAGATTGACTAGTTAAACAAAGACCCATGCGCCTTTTGCTCAGTCCCCACAAGCACTATTTGGATTTTCTTTTTAGATTACTGCATTTCAACTGCTAACATAGGTACAGCTGTTCGTGAAGCAACTTTACGGCAATGGCCCAAAGTTGTGTTATTGGGTGCAGAGTGATAGGCGGTGTTGAAAAAGAAAGAAAGTGATGATGGGCTCGAAAACCCTCATAGAAACCCATAGCCATGTCCCCAGGTGCTGCTCCCCCAATGTAAATTTCTAGGTCTTATTGACTATATTTTCTATTCCAATTCTATCTTCTCACCACTTTGGGGAAAACATCTCATGTCATAAATTAAGGACTGTGGAAAAAAAACAGCTTGGCAAATCCTTCACTTTCTCAAGTTTCAGGACTTCACAAAAAGATATTTAGAAGTAAACTATGGATGAAGATTTATCTTAGACAATGTTCTGTAATATAAGACCTTAATAACTAATCATTTTCCCCACTTAAAATAAGTTTCCATATGTTTCTGGAAAAATTACCATAATTTTAGATGTCATTTTACCCTAAACTAACAATTTAGAAAAGAAATTTTAAAGCTAAGACTCTACAAATGAAGAATTAGCTGGATTTTCTTAATTAAAGCAAAAATGTAAATTTTTATTTATTACTATTGTCATGAAAATGCTCTTCTTTTTTTCATAATTTCTTGCCCAACTTTTTCCCAGCCTTCCAAATTTATACCAATCTACAAGACATTATTTGCATTACCTGATTGAAGAAAATTTCCCTTCTCTGACAAACTCTAGTTCATGAAATCCCCAGAGACAAGTAGAAAAGGCAAACTTCTCACAAATAAAAAATTGTCAGTTGTTCTTACAAAACCAAAGTTGAAGAAAGAAACATTTGTAATCATCTAACAATTATGTATTAGGAAGAAACTGCTTAGTTTCAATCAGATACCATTCAACCCTCTAGAGATAGTAATCTGCATCTTTAAATATCTTCAAAGGGATCAAAATACAGTGTGACCTTTACCAGACACCCACATTTTACGATAGTCTGTCCATTCCTGATTCCTTTCCAGCAGATTGATCTACCCATGAAGCTGCTAGATTGTCACAGTACCTTTACTAGACATTGTTTTTCAAAGACAATTTAATATCTCAAAATCATTACACTTAATTTTACTAAATTTTAAATTTAGCATATGATGAACTATTCCTGAGGAAAATTATGCATGCCACCTTTAACCATTCTGTAAAGAACAGTAATTAAGTATTGCCACCAAAAATTAGGTACATTATCAAATTGCTATTATTTTTTAAAAAATCAAAGGAGCTAAACAGTGTTGCTTTAGATACAGTATTTGTAAGAAGGATGTATATAAGAAGCACTACATAATTTGCAGTAGTAATAAAGAACCGTGTGAGATTAAAGCAATTCTTCCTCTAAAGAAATTCTTGGAAGCATTTTTGGAGAATTAACAGATAAGTCCTTGCATGGTCTTGTTTACACTAGATATTGGAGTCCTGAAAGTATATATAGGAAGATTATTTTCTTCTTTTCCCACACTTAAATGTTAGCCTAGACCCATCTAGATTTCTTCCTTTTCTATTTTGCTCTTTGGATGAATTACCCATAATCCTGGCTGCACAATCTCTAAAATGCCACATGGCAAACCAGCTATTTGCAAAATTACTGCTTTCTAAGGACAATGAATCAGATGATATTTTTGCCATGGTAAAACACTGAAAATTGTCTGAGCTCTGTATTAGTGGAAATGATTCAAGTTAATATATACCTGGGAGTATAAAGGTGATAATCAAAATATTTTGCCAGCAAAGCATATTTTACTACTTCCATCTGAAAAAAATATTTTGTAAAATAACAGAGATTTTTGAACATATCTATCCTTTTATTGTGTATACTTTTAAAAAGTTAGATTGCTAAACTTTCTGAATTATTTACGAGTTAGAATGACCCAATGATTTTATGCTTACTTTTATTTTCGGTATTTGCTTTCTGTCTTCCCCTTACGCTAGCATTTTTCTCTCTTCCTTATGTCAATGCAACTTACTATTAGAGAGAGGAAAAAAACATGGGAGTAAAAAGAACTTAAAAGCCTATTTCACATGTTTTTCAATCACTTCAGGCTAAATTTATTTTCTTTAAAAAGACAAGTGCTGTGTGTTCTTCAAAAGACTAGAAAAAGTGAAATAGAAATTTATTCCTTTTCTGCACTATATTTGAGTTTTATATCATCAGTGGAAATATAAAAAAAAACCTGTAAATTGTTCTAGTTGTTTCTCTTATTTGTCTCCTATTTAAGTCCACAATATTGATTCTAGCAACTTCTTTACAAGGGTAAGATGCAAAGGTTTTATTATTTCCCAGGCCTCTTAATTTTAAGGGTTGGGTTTTAAATATTTATTGCTTGAAATATCAAAATGTATTAAAAGGTTACAAATTTCTTTTGCTAGAGATGTTGAAATACAAAACAAGTACCTGTACTGAGTTTGTTTAAATGAAGCTGTGCCTAGAAGCAAGGGAAGACAGGTACTGACCTCCAGAGATACTTCTAAGTGCTGTGAGTTATCAGGTGGTGGACAGAACTTCACAGTTTAGGCATAACATCTGATTGACCTTCACCCAGTTGGAAGCTTAAAAAATAGGTCTTATAAAATATAATAAAGAAGCACATATTAATAAATCATGAACATCTTCTTTTTCAATTTGTTGACTTGATTTAGCAATCAGATCATAAACATAAATGTCCCAGTCATATGTGATAGGGAGAAAAATGTCCTCACAAAAGATACCCATCTTCATTCCCTAGAACTTATGATTATAACCTTATTTACAAAAGAACTCTGCAGAGGTGAAGAGGCAGTTTAAGTTAAGGATTTTTAAGACAAAAGGGTAATTCTGAACTCTCCTGATATGCTCTAAATTCAATGCAAGTGTCCTTATATTGAAAGGTAGAGGAAGACTTGAGACAGGTGGAAAAGTAGAAGATACATAGAGGGAAAACAACACCATGAAGACTGAGGTGGAGAACAAGTGAACAGCCACAAGCCAAGGAAAGCCCATGAACGTTGCAGTCTTGCAGGATGGAAGAGGCAAAGACCCTGCTATACTCTGAGGTCACCACAAAGAGCACAGCCCAGCCAGATTTCAGACTTTACCTTGCAGAAAGTAAAGCCTGTTGGTTATAGCCACTAAGTTTGTTGCAACAGTCATAGGAAATTATTATATCATGCTTTTGTAAATTTTTAAATCTGAATTTAAGCAAGCATGAGACAATTATGTAAATCATTTGAGTTAGATTTTATTTTGTGTTTATTCATGCTTCTATTTAAAGGATATAATCATTATTTAATAAATATATATGTGTGTATCATCTAAAACACACAAGCATGCCCCCCCACATATGTAAAATAGTCTGCAATACTCATGAAATAAAGAGCAATCTTTGGAACTAACATTGTACTTCAGTACTTTTCCTGCTGTACAATATTTAATTGTGCCACTGTGGACTTTTGGTGTTATTTCCTGTTTTTGATACTGTGTATAACAGGAAAAACATGTAATAGCTTTTCTTCAACCATTCCATGTCCCCAAACTGAAACTTCATAGCAAAAGACAGATTACCAAGATAAAAGCATAACAAATCCATTTAATCAAAATTTTATGTGACATAAGAATGTTCAGAAATAATGATATGAGGACCCAGGGAAAACTATCTATTTTTATGCTTAGGTTCAATGAAAACAGGAAGGCTATATAGTAATGCAATTTACAAAGAAGTATGATTTAAATGTAATAAACTGAAAGAGGAACTCATTTATTCTGATTCTTCTTGAACTTTCTGTGTAGCATTATTTTCTCCAGATATAGAGCGAGACACCTATCACATGGTGGTCTTCAGAAGAGAAAGAAGGCAAAGTGTAACATCTCTAGGTTTGATGATTTGTTTTAAGGGAAAATGAAGGATGGAGAAAGGAGGGCAGGAGAAGGTCTGAGGGAATTCTTGCCTTCAATGCCCTTCCAAGCCTCTTAGTAAAAAGTACCCACCATGCCCAAATGCCCTGAATACCAAAGCACTTTGGAGTGTTCTGAGTCACAATACCATCATTAACAGCTTTTCTATATGTCTCCTGAACTACATGTAACAGAATGTATGTATAACAATATGAATGCAATTACTGAATCATGGATAAATGAATTAATCTCTGAAATTGATGCAGAATTTAGAATCCACCTGTAAGGTATGGTTTTATTTATTAACATCTTCACATGTTTGTAGTTGTGGAAAAAAATTATCTATTCTAGCGGCACGTTCATTTTGACCTTAACATTAATTTCTCTGATAATGATGAGGCTAAGCCAACACGCTATAAATCTGTGACTCACAATGACTTTACTTGGTTGGATCACCAGTTATTTGTCCAATCTCATCTTGTCTTTAGCTTCTTTTGTCTCACACTTGAATAGGAAATACTATTTTAATTTTTTATTCTTGTACTACTATTAGTACTTCACCCTGACACCAAATGTGTAAGCAATTCTGCAGCTCTCTGCAGATACTGAATAACTTACAATTAAACACAATTCTGAAACTGTCCTTGTCAGTTGCCATATGTTAGAGGTTCTATCCCACAAAACTGCCGCTACTTCAGATGCGATTCAAAACTCCACGTTGTACCTACATCCGGAGAGAACTGTTTTAAATAAGAGTTTCCTCAATCCCCTCCTGTATTTATTCATTTGCCAGAATGACTCACAAAACTCAGGAAGACATTTTACTTAAAAAAAAATATGACACAGGAACAGCCCCATGGAACAGATGCATAGGGCTGTCCCTGTGGTAGACGGGGCATGGAACTTCCAAGTTCTTTCCCTCCCAACTTCTCCATGTGCTCTTCAAACTGGAAGATCTCTGATTCCCATTATTGGGACATTTATGGAGGCTTTGTTATGTGGGCATGATTGTTTAAATCATTTGTAATGATGATTAACTCAAACGCCAGCCTCCATCCCCACCCTAGGAGGTCAGGAGATAGAGCTGACACTGATCAAGTGGTTGGATCTAGTAGCTGTACTTGATCTAACCAAATGGAAGAGGGTAAATTGCAGTTGTGAATAAAACCAAAATATATGAATTTGTTGGGAGCAATCTCAGGAAGAGACAGACAAATATATATTGTAAAAGGTGAGATAAAAAGTATACAAATGGTCAATAAATACACTTAATGCTGAAAAAATATAAATTAACCACCACATTTAATAAAGAATATAAAGAACAAATTGCTAGCTTTTGTTTTGTTTTCAAAGATCATCTCCAAAATCGCCAAGGTTGAATAAAATTAACATTCTAATAACATTCCACAAGCACTGAAATTCAATATAATATTTTTGGGGTGCAACTTTTCAATATTTTTCAAGACTATCCAAAATGTTAGCATGAACACTTTTGGATTTACAAAACATATGTGTGTATGTGTGTGTGTGTGTGTGTGTGTAAAGAGAGAGAGAGAGAGAGATGAAGAGAGAGGGAGAGAGAGAGAGATACTTAGAAATACATGAAATATTTATGTAATAAAGTCTCCTCTGGTTCTAATACCTAAAAGTAAAAAAGATGATAATGCTTCTGTCAATCAAGCTATAAGCTGAATCCATACTATGCAGGCAAAAATTGAGTGCCCAAGTTTTTTTTTTTTTTTTGGTTTGACATAGTTTTACATAATGACAGGATGAAGGGATTCACTGGTTCATATTCATACATGCATATGTAATGACAGAGTAGCCCAATCCTTGTCCAGGATCTCCTCTCTTCCCCCACTCCCTGATCTCATGTCTCCTTTGTAATTGCCCTAAGTTACAGATATGAATGACCTTATACATGCATTTTAAGCATTGACATTACTAGATTTATGTGCCTGCCTGGGTATATTTGGGCTTCTCATGGGAGTCAAGTGTACTCTACAGTGTCAAACATCCCCCTTTTTTCCTCCCTCCCTAACTCTCCCCCTTCATGGCTATAGTTCCCACTTATATATTACTTAAGTATTACTTAAAATATGGTAGGTCCATTAAATAAACTTGATTTTCATACTATGTTAAGTATTACTCTAGCTTCCACATATGAGAGAAAATATTTGAGCCCTAAGTTTATTTTGGCTGAGTGCCCAAGTTTTGTTGCTTATTTTTGTTAATATTGTCTTTTATTATTACTTAATACCATTTGGAAAATTTGAAAATAACTTTTACATAAGTCTACACAGTGCACATAAAAATAGAAAAATGGCTGAAAGGAAATAATTAATCTGTCAGTGTGGATATTATATAAATATAAAAATATTTAATTCAAATTTTTAGAGAATATGTGCTGCTGTTAAAACAATTACAATAAATATTATTTAAACATCCAAGGTACTTTTAGATTTATGGTTCAAAATGATATCATCCTTGTATACCTGACAAATTTCTAATTTTCATATAAACAAAAGCCTTGACTATCTATGATACTAGGAAATGTTTTAACATTGTTGGAAATTAAACACATCCACTATTAAAAACATGTTTTACTCAGTTATTTTTGATAAGATAACTAATCTAATCATGCTGTTAATATTTTTCACAATCATCTTTCATAATAATTAAACTTTAGCCTATTTTTTCACATCCATACAAAAAAGGAATCAAACACATACTCATTTAGAAATTAATTAGTTGTCATTAATTAGGTGTTATCAAGTGTCACTAGAGCTTCACAACTTTTAAATAATGTTAGGAAATATGTGAAGAAAATTGTTTTAAAATAATTCAATTTGTTTGTAAAATATTTGAAAAATGATATTAATCTTTGAGAACACATTAAATGATAACGTGTACCACAGACAAGATCATCTGTAGTCAATCAAAATTGGATTATTCTACTTTAGTCATGGTTCTTAAAACGGTCACTACTCTTCACTTCCTAAACAAATTCTAGGTATAACAGCCCTGATTAAAACTAACATTTGGAATTATAAATTTTCCAGGTCATTCTGTACTAGTGTTTAAAGTTATCTTTACTGTACTATCACAAAAAACTTCCAAAAAATTAATTTAGAAGATGCAAAACTAAACTTTCAAATGTATAATTTTCTAAACATGTAACAAGAATGTACATTTCTGTTTATCTATTCTCATCAATGAGTATCTATATACATGTATATCTACATACCTACTTATGTTATATGGTGATGATCAGTTTCTAAGTGGGTCCCCAGTGACTCAGGCCTTCTAGTGTTCTAGCACTACATATAATCCACATTACTTGATATGAGATGAAGATAAAGATGTTCTTTACATAGGTAGAATTTAGTAGAACCACAGTTGTCACTGTAAGGATTAGGATTATGCAAAAGAGATTTTGATTTCTCTCTTTTTCAGCAGCCATTATTCTCTCCCAGCTCATTTGGATGGAAGCCAATTTCAATATTGTGAACACTGAAGAAAGATCCATTTGGCAAGCAACTGGGAGCAGCCTCTGACCAATATCCATTGAAAAATGGAATTAAATATTCTTTTAAGAAATGAGAGTCCTTCAGACAACTATGAGTGGACTTTGAAACAAATCTCTGCTTCTAATCCTGCTAAGTCTTCAAGTCTTTGGCCACCTCCTTGATTGGAGTCTTGTAAGAAACTCTGAAACAGAAGAATTAGCCAAGTTATGGCCAAATTCCCAAGCAACCTCAAATGTGAATTAAAAGATTATTTTTTAAGTCACTACCTTCTTGGATGATATATTGTGCGTAAAAGCTAAAAAATGCATCTATGCATTTATTTAAATCAGCACATAAAATGAAAGCTATAAAATATAGCCATGTATTTATTTAAATCAGCACATAAAATTATATAATTTTATATATATAAATTTTATATATTATTTATATATTTTATATATATATATTATCATTATATATTATTATTCTTTGACTATTTACTACCAGTCTTCCTCTAGCTTACATATATTGTAGTAAAAATCTTAGGTGTATCATTAAAAACAAAAACCTCTGGTTATTTTAATTACTATAATAATTACGTAGATAAGTTTAAATTCCTGAAAGTATAAAATATACGTTTTTCAAATGTGAACTGGGGAAAACACTGTTACCAAAATCTGTTAAGCACTTTGTGGTGACACCTTTTTCTCTGCTGATTCAGCAATAATATAGCATTTTTTTTAAAAGAGAAGAGTTGGTTCTTTGAAAAAATAAATAAAATTGACAGACCCCTAGGCAACCTCACCAAAAGAAAGAATGAAATGAAGCAAATCAAAAAACATCAGAAATGAAGATGGAGACATTACCATTGACTCATCCAAAATTCAAAGGATCATCATAAACTACTTTGGAAAACTATATTCCTCCAAGTTGGAGAATTTGGAGGACATAGACAAATATTTAGACACATATGACACTCCCAGACTGACATTGGAGGATATTGACCAGTTCAGCAGACCAATATCAGGTACCAAAATTGAAACAGCATTCAAAGGCCTTCCAAAATAGAAAAGTCCACAACATAACGGATTCATAGCTGAGGTCTACAAGACCTTTAAAGCAGAATTAACACCTCTCCTCAGTTAGCTATTCCAAAAGATTGAAAGATATGGTACTCTCCCAAACACTTTTTATGAGACATTCATAACCGATACCAAAATCCAATGAAGACACAACAAGAAAAGAAAACTATAGACAAAAATCCCTGATGAACACAGATGCAAAATTCCTTAACAAATTCCTAGCAAACCCATCCAAAAACACATCAAAAAGATAATACATCAGGAGCAAATAGACTTCACTGTAGGCATGCAAGACTGGTTCAACATACGAAAATCAATAAATGTAATTCATGACTTAAGCAGAATTAACAACAAAAAGCATATGATCATCTCAACTGATGCAGAAAAGGCCTCTAACAAAATCCAACACCCATTTTTGCTCAAAACTCTGGAGAAAATAGGGATCAAAGGAAATTACCTTACTTTTGTCTAGGCCATTTATGACAAACCCACAGCCAGCATTATACTTAATGGAGAAAACTGAAAGCTTTCCCACTAAACTTGGGAACTAGACAAGGCTGTCCACTCTCACCACAGAAAAATCAATTCTCAAATTCATTTGGAACAATAAAAAACTGAGAATAGCCAAAGCAGTACCAAAAAAAGGATTGGAGTGATCAAAACACCTGACCTGAAATTATACCATAGGGGTGTGGTAACAAAAACAGCATGGGCATGGTATTAGTATCATAACAGGCAGGAGGACTAATGGAATAGAATACAAGGCTTTGGCAGAATGACCATTTTAATTATGTTGATTCTGCCTAACCAAAAACGTGGAATTTTTTTTTTCATTATCTCATGTCTTCTTCAATTTCTTTTCTCAGTGTTTGATTGTTTTCATTGTACTAGTCTTTTACTCCCTTTGTTCGATTAATGCCCAAGTATTTTATTCTTTTAGAAGTTATTGTCAATGGGATTGTTTTCCTGATTTCTTCTGTGGTTGAATTACTTACGAAGTACAGGAAAGCTATTGATTTATGAGTGTTGATCTTGCAACCTGCCACTTTGCTATATTCATTCACAAGTTCTACATCTTCTGATATAGCTTCTTGGGTTTTCTTAGTATCCAAATAAGGATAGCAACTTCCTCTTCCCCTATTCTAATTCCTTTGATTTCCTTCTCTCATTGGATAGCTCTGGCAAGGGTTTTGAGGACTACGTTGAGTAAGAGTGGTGACAGTGAACAACCTTGTTTTGTTCTCAAATATAGTGGGAATGGTTTCAGTCTCTCCATTAAGTATAATGTTAGCTATGGGTTTCTCATAAATCACCCTTACAAAATTCAAGTATGCTCCTTTGATCCCTATCTTCTCCAGAATTTTGAGCACAAATGAGTGTTGGCTTTTATTGAAGGCCTTTTCTGCATTAATTGAGATGATCATATGGCTTTGGTCTTTGATTCTGTTTAAGATATGAATTACATATATTGATCTACATATGTTGAACCAGCCTTGCATGACTGGATGAAGCATACTTGATCAAAATGTATTATCTTCTTGATGTGTTTTTGGATTTGGTTTGCTAGTACTTTATTAAGGATATTGTTTCTATGTTCATTCATGGAAATTGGTCTGTAGTTTTCTTAATGTGTCTTCGTTGGGTTTTGGTATCAGAATTATGAAAAGTACTTGGAAGGGTTCAATTTGTTTTAATTCCATGGAATAGCTTACTAAGGAGAGGTGTCAATTCTTCTGTAAAGGTTGGTAGAATTCTGCTGAGAATCCATCAGGTGTTGGGTTTTTCTTTTTTGGAAGGCCTTTATTTGCTGTTTCAATTTCACTACCTGAGATTGGTTTGCATTGATTTTCAGTGTTCTCCTAATTAATTTGGGAATGTCATATTTGTTTACATATTTGTCTGTGTCTTCCAGATTATCAAACTTGGAAAAGTATAGTTTCTCAAAATAAGCTATCATAATCCTCTGGATTTCAGGTGAGTCAGTGGTGTTACCTTCATTTTAATTTCTTATTTTGTTGATTTTCTTCATTTCATTCTTTCTTTTTGTGAGGTTGGATAGGGGTCTGTCAGTTTCATTTATTTTTTTGACAAACCAATTGTTTCATTGATCCTTTTTATTGTTTTCTAATTAAATTTTTAAATTTAATTGATTTCAGCTCTGATTGTGATTATTTCCTGCCTTATTCTAGCTTTGGGATTAGATGGTTCTTCCTTTTGTAGGGAATCGAGGTGTAACATAAATTTATTTATTTGGACTCTCTCCTTATATTTTCTGAAGTCACTCAGTACTATAAATTTACCTTTTAAAAATTATTTCATATTGTCCCAGATATTTTGATATTTTGTGTCAACATTCTCATTCACTTCCAAGAATTTCATAATTTCTGTTCTCATTTCATCTTTTATCCAGTCTTCATTTAAGAGGATATTATTCTATCTCCATGGATTTATATACTTTCTTTTGCTTTTCTTGCTGTTAATATCTAGGATCATACTGTTGTGGTCTGATAGGATACATGAGATTATATCAACTTTTTTGTATTTGCTAAGATTTCCTTTGTAGACTAGAATATGATCTATTTTGGAAAAAGATCTGTGTACCATTGAGAAGAAGGTAAACTCAGCCAATTTGGGTGAAATCTTCTGTAGATGTCTGTTAAGTCCATTTGATTGATAGAGTTTTTTATGTTAGAGATATCTTTATTGATTTCTTGCTTTGCTGATCTGTCTAGTGTTGATTATGGTGTACTTATATTCCCCTAGTATTATTTTATTGATATCATTAAACGGCTTTATGTCCTTGAGTATTTTTTCCACACATTTGGAAGCATTGTAGTTAGGGCCATAAATGTTAACTATTGTTATATCTTCTTGAGGTAGTGTTGCTTTTACTAAGATTTAGTGACCTTATTTACCTCTTCTGACTAATTTTTTCTTGAAATTTACTTTGTCAGATATAAATATTTCAACACCAGATCACATTCTTGGGTCAAATGCCTGGTAGATAGTTTGTCGACAATTCATTTTCAATCTGTGTCTAACTTTGATTGTGAGGTGTATCTCTTGTAAGCAGCATATTTTTGGATTTTATTTTTTGATTCAGTCTGCAAATCTGTCTTTTTTTTAAGAGAGAGGGAGACAGAGAGAGAGAGAGAATCAATTTTTATTTATTGGCTTTTCGTTGCTCTGAGCCTTCATTGTGTACATGGTGCTGGGGTTTGAACTCGCGTACTTGCACATGTCAGGCAAGCCCTGTAACTGCTGAGCCACTGCTCCAGCCCCTGCTAATCTGTCTTTTGAGTCCATTCACATTCAGTGTTAAAATAGATATGTGATTTTTGTTCACTGGCATTTTGATCTTTGCTATATTTGTGCCACCTTGCATACTGGTCAGTGAGTTATGCTTTTATTAAATTTCCTCTGACTGGGCTTTGGGAGTTGTTAGCTTGTTCCTCTGTTTGAAGTTTTTTTTTTGAGTATTCTCTGTAGAGTTGATTTTGCATTTATGCATGTTACTATGTTTGTTCATGTAAGTTTGTTCTTATTTTGGAAAGTTTTTATTCCACCTTCCCCTCCCCAGATTTGAAGCTGACTTTTGCTGAGTATAGTTTTTTTTTTTTTTTTTTTGGCTGCCAATTCCTTTATTTCAGTATGTGAATGTTGACCTAGCCTTTATGGTCTGATTGGAGAAATCCACAATTACCTTTATTGGTTTGCCTATTAATATGATTTGGTGTTTTTCTCTTACCACTTTTAATATTCTTTCTTTGTTTTCTCTGTTACTCATTTTTAATATGATGTGTCTTGGTGAATTTCTCATTTGGTTAGGTCTATTTGGTGTCATATAGGGCTCTAGACTATAAATTTCTGGATCAAGTCTGATATTGGTAATTTTCTTTGATTATATCATTGAGAAAATTCTTTTTGGTATTCATTTGTTGCTAAATGTTCTCCCCTATCCCAATTACTTTCGAGTTGTTTCTTCTGATCTCTCCCCATACTTCTTGGAAATTCTGAACTTTCTCAGTGTGTGTTTTCTTTTCTATCCTATTTGCATTCAAGATTACTCAGCCTGTTTTCATTATCTAATATTCTTTTTTCAGGAGTTTAATTTCTATTTTCTTCTGAGTTTACTGTGAACTTTTAATTTGCATCGATCTTTTAATTTGTTTGACTAGGCTTTTCAATTCTAAGAGCTCTGCAATGTCTCTTTTCAGAATATCTAGTTCTTTTTAAAGTGGTCATTCAGCTCCTGAAATTGCTCTCTTATTTCCTTCCTAAAGTCTTCTTTTAATTTGTAATCATTTTAATAATCAGATTATTGATACTTTTTTCTAAGTTTTCATCCAGTTCCCTGTCTACGGACTCCTTGACTAGAAAGCAATGGGTTTGAGGAAGGAGAGTTGCTTAACTTTTTCTTCATTTTCAGTGCTGGAATGTGGGGCCTGTTAACTCTCTCTGGTTATTTTACTTTGGGGATTTGCTGATGAGTTATGGGTTTTTTTCTCTTTGGTAACTTGGGATGTGTTGCAAATTGGAATGTTGAGATTAACAGCTGGTTCCCTAACTTGTGATTGATTATTGGCCTTTATCATTTCTAATACTTCATGAGTTAAGGCAAAAGAGAAAATAAAATCACCCAATGGGTACAATAATCAGTGTTAACCTCATTACTTTGTCCTTTCTATAACTGTTACAATGTTAATTACCACCTATGAGAGGAATGGTAGGATTAGTAACTATCTTCCATTACAACACTACTAACCATCAGACTATATTTGGATTTAAAGCAAACAAGCATTATCAAGTTTGGCATTCACATCAGCTTTCCAATAACCCCCTTGATAAGGATGAATAGTCAATATGATATCTTAAAGCATACAGTAAACAGTGTTGAACTGGTTAATCTATTCCTTTTGTAGTTGGTGCATCATTAGTTATCACCTTTCAGCAAGGTAACTTTCCTACCACTGTTTCTTTATTTCAAGTCAGAGAGTACCCAGACACTACTTCCCTGCAGTCTGCTATCTTCTGAATCCTCAGTCCTTTACTTCTAAAAAGTACACTCAACACATTGTGGAATAAATAATCTATGTGTAACAGTAGACTGTTTTGGTAATTGTTATTATTATAGAAGTTTTGTAAGAAAACATATACTGAAGTAAAAATAGAAAGCAGTAGAGGAGGAAAGGAGGGGAAATGGGTACACTGAGGACTGAGCTTGAAAAATTTATGCTCCAAGCTTTTACAACTAGGTCATGGTACATTCTAATGTCATGTATATCTAAAAAAAAGAGTCAATAAAAAATAGTAAATTTTTAAAAAATAGACGCTGATTGGCTTATTGTTTTGGTGTCTCTTAGCCACATACTCTGTCTTCAGTATTTCTATGCTTTTTTCCAGGTAATTCATTATCTTGTCGGTTTTCATGGTCTTCACAAACTTTCAAACATCTTTATTATTCCTTGAAACATAATAATCATCTTTACTTTATTTTATTTCCCTGATTGTTTTAATATAGGAAACTTCTAAGGATCTGATTTTGTTATCTTTTTCTGGCTCTTAATCATGACAATTTGTTTTCTTGTGGGTTCAATGATTTTGTGTTTTTTCAGTTGCCAATTTTCCATGGAGTTTCTGTTTTGTAGAAAATTGGGACCTGGGATGAAAATGAATCCTGCAGACAGGATTTTGGTTTTGCATTGGTGCCTGGGCTTTCTACCAGAGAGTGAACACCATAAACAAAATTTGGGTTTGGGTTTTTTTAAGTCATGTTTTACAAATTCTGTATGCAAATCTGCTTGAAAACTACAAATTTTCAGGTGAATAATTCTTTCCTCTGTGTTCTGCGATTGTGAAGGGAGAGTGGAGCAGCATGTATAGTTGGAGGAAATGAATGCTTACCTTTATTTCTAGGTCACCTTTGCTGTTTCAGTAAGATACACTCAGGCTCAACCTTGTACAGTATAAACCATTATCCTCCTCTGCCTGAATTGGTCCTCACATAGCCTTTAGCTCCCTGGACTTCACAGGTCTACGAATGGTGATCCTTAAATTCACCATGTAGTTAATGCCCTTAGGACAAAAGCCAATTTCACTGCTTAGCTCAATTTTCAAGTGCTCCCCACTTTGACTCATATTTTACCCTAAGAATTTCTTACTTCTTTATCAGATTAAAAATAAATATAAAATGATAATAATAATAATATTCTACATTTTCCCTTGCAATGGGAACATATGTCCAAGGTCTTAGTTCACCGTGCTTGCAGAAAAGATAGTTTATAATAATATCTGTAGAAATGGTGTTTATGTAGCTTAGTTTACTAACTTGTAACTGGAAGCCCAAGTCATAGTTTAAACTATATTTTGTTATATGGTCTATTTACTGTTGTTACCACTCCAAATTTGTTATAATAAAACTTTTCTTCAGTTTTTAGTGTTCATCTTTATTAATTTTATCCTGTATAAATATGTGAGATGTTCTGGATCAGATAGATTAATTATGATTTGCATAATAATTTTTCCATATTTAAATATAGATATTTACATAATAATAGCTGCATCTGCCTCCTTTGCCCCAGATCTTATCACTTGAGCAACATGATGAAACCCAGATAGAAATTATCCTATTTGAGTTGCTAAATGCTTCATAATTGAAAGACAGAGAAAAATGAATCTTCTTATATATATAAAAGAAGCAATTTCATATCCTTACCTCTTGAAAAGATTAAGAAATCATTTTATTCCTTAGTGAGGACATGGAAGGTCCTGGATTTTCACATTAATTTTCTGGAGAGTATGTATATCTAATCAAAGATCAGATAAGCCCAAGTGTCTCTGGATTCTCAGTTCTGGAGACATCACCAAGTTTCTTCCTCTGAGAAGTAAAGACAACTCTAGATTAGTTAAATTTCTGCAGAATTTACTTACAATCCACACAGTTGTAAATTAACTTTTCCAGACATGATCCTGACCTAGGAAGAAAAGATGTAAAACTACTTTTAATTGTTTTAATTTTTCTTTCTTTTTTTTTTTTGTTAGATAATCAATTTTATTTATTTTTTCATCTGGCATGTTTCTCCAACTTTTACTTTTAAAGGGTTACTCTGTTTATCTTAATATAAACTCAGTTTAAATTCATATAAATTACTTGTAAATTAGCAAAAAATAGTAAAGAATAACTAGATTAAAGATGAGTGTGACACAGAAAAAGTATCAGTCCAGTAACTGAACTATCTTAAGATATCTGCATTTGCACATTGCTACTAGACAAGTAAATCTTGAATTCAAATGTTTTGAAAGGTTTTTATATTCAATTTAATTTTGCAAGTTGTTTAATTAGTTAAACATACCTGTTTTAGTCATCGTTTCACTTCTGTGATTGAAAGACCTGATAAAAACAGGTTTAGGAGGAAACACTTATTTGAGGATTCATGATTTTGGAGATCTTAGTTCATAAAAGGATGGTTCCATTCCTTGGGGCTTCAGGTGAGACTGAACACCATGGCCAAAAAGTATGGAAGAGATAAGCAGTTTAAGATATTGCTCTAAGAAGCAGTGCGAGAAGCTGCACACCAGACACAAAATATATACCCCAAACATGTCCCCAATGACCCACCTCCTCCAGCCACAACTAACCAGCCTACAGTTTGACCAGTTAATCCATGTCAGGGAATTAATTTACTAATTAAGTTAAGGTTCTCATAACCCAATCATTTCACCTCAGCCTTCCTGGATTATCCCTCATGAAATTTCAGGAACACCTTTCATCCAAACCATAACATTTCACTCCAGCACCCAAAAGCTAATGACAATCTTGCAATACAAAATAAATTTAGTTCTTTTCTAAGAATTCCGACATTCTCAACAGTTTGAAGCTTGAGCAAAATCCAAGCACAAAGTCTTTTCTGAGACTCAAGGCAAACTTGCCTCATGAGCTCCTATAAAAACCCAATCAAGTTATATAGGTCCACAACATAGAGGCACATAATAAATATTTCCATTTAGAAAAATAGGGGCATAGAATGAAGGGATGGGACCAGGGTAAGTCTGAAATCCAGCTAGGCAAGCAAGTCCTGTAATTCCATGTCCAGCAACTTGAGCACATGGCTTTGCAATGCGGGCTTTGCTGGTTGTAGTCCATGTGACCTTTCTGTTGGCTTGTTTGTGTTCAATTCCTGCAGCTTTCCTCAGCAAAAGTTTCATGGTACTGGCATCTCTTAATATGGGGGCTCTCTATTGAAGCTGCAGCTTCCTCCTCACATTTCCACACATTACACTTTCAGGGGCTCATTGCAGGAGATCCAACCCTGGGGCACTTTTCCTGGGCTCCCAGGCCTTCCTTTGAAATCTTGATGGAAGCATCAATGTCCCCTAACTCCATCCTCCTTCAATCCTGCAGAACCAGTACCACATGGTTGCCTGCAAGTTGTGCTGCCATCTGAACCTGTCACTAAGCCTCTAGGGACCAATGCTGCAGCAGCCTTTGAGTGCCTAGGAGGTTGAGCACATTGAGAAAGCTTCCTAGGCCCCCATGTGCAAGAAAAGTGTCTCACTGGTCTCTTCTCAAAGGAATATTATTCTTTTGAGCTTGAGAGAGATGTGGTCTTGCCAATTCCTGAGATACTGTCAAGCCACCTTTCTTTTCACTTCTGGGCAACATTTTTAGCATTTCTTTACTAACAGAACCATCTTTAACAACTAAAACTTCTTTAGGCCCAGTTTTACTTCTATATTTCAAATCCAAGTTTTTTCTTCTCTTCATTCTAGTCATGAATATTACTATAGATTTGGCTAAAATCTGACAGCAATATTCAGGGCTCTGACTGAATGCTCTGTTGCTTAGAAATTTCTTCCACCAGATTAAGAAGTCCATCACTTTTAAAATCAGTTTCACAGAAAGTATCATGACATGAAAAAAATGCAGAAAACCTCCTAGCCAGAACATAACAAGAATGGCCTCTAGTCCAATTTCCAATAGAATCCTCCACTGAAACCTCTTAAATCCCATGAGCCCCATATTCACTGTCCAGAGTCTTATGGACATTCTGGTCTTCTGAGTGCCTACTAGAAACACTCACTAAGTCCTCCCACAATTTCCAAAAAGCTCCAAAACCTTCTGATTCACACTGTCAGTTTAGTCATAGGAATGACCCCACCTCTCAGTACCAATTTCTGTTTTAGTCAGCTTTTCATTGTTGTGACTAAAAGATTTGATAAGGATAATTTTAGGAGGAAAAGTTTATTTGGTGGCTCATGATTTCAGTGGTCTCAGTCTATAGAAGGCCAGCTCAATTCTTTGGGGATTGAGGTGAGACTGAACATCATGGCAGAAGAGTGTGGCAGAGGGAAGTGATCAAGGTCCAGGAAGCAGAAACAAAATACACAAAATACGCTAGGCACAAAATACATACTCTAAAGGAATGATCCAATGACCCAACTCTTCCAGCCACACCTTACCAGGCTTCCGTTGCCAGTTAGTCCCTATCAGGGTTCTAACTCACTGCATGAGTTAAGGCTCTCATAACCCAATCGTTTCACCTCGGCCTTCTTGGATTGCTTCACATGAGGTTAATAATGTCTTAAAAACATTATTCCACAACCTTAAAAGAATGAATTTTGTCATTTTTTTGTTTATTCTCATATTGTGTTGTGGTTTGGATTATGTGGTACTGCCAAAACTCTTGTGTGAGATAGTGCAAGAATAATCAGAGGTGAAGTAACTAGATTCTGAGAGTTGTAAGGTAAACAGTGGATTAGCAATATGAATGGTGACTATAGTTAGGTAGGGTGTGGCTAGAAGGAATAGGCTACCGGAGGTGTGCCTTTGGAGTTTATATTTTGTTCTATCAGTGTAGCTTTCTTCCTCTGCTCCCTGGGTGTCATGTCCTGAGCTGTTTTCCTCTGCCACACTCTTCTTCCATGATGCTCTGCCTCACCTTAGCTTCAGAGAATGGAGTCAGCTGACCGTATACACCTGCACCTTTAAAATTGAACCAAAATAAACTTTCCTTTCTCTAAGTTGTTCTTTTTGGGTCTTTTGGTCACCGTGACACAAAACTGACTAAAACAACGTGTTAGAAAGCACTGACTTTTCCTATTCTGTGCTTCTGCCTATGTAGATAGTACAGGTCATTTTCTTTACTCCTCCCTGAATTTAGTTTTCATTCAGCTATGAATAAGTTTGTTAGTATTAAACATATTTTTAGGATTTTTCAGGTATTCACGGTGTGCCATGAATGACACAAAATAGCCAGTAAGGTTTTTTGGCAAAAGCCCTCCTCTGGATACTTAGTTCTGAATTTCCACAATCTGTTCTCTGCTGTATATAGTGAGTATGGAACACTTGGAGGGGAATTGCATGTGAGCAATACTTAGCATATGCTAGGGATTCCACACACAGTAATGTAGGTATGGAATCCATTTTAATAAGGAAAAGATGGTACAGCTCGATTTTTGAAAGGGAGTATGTATGTATTATTTGCTACAACTGGAGATAAATGATAATGTGAATTTAAACAGACAAATAAGGGTCTTCATTGAATATAAGCAAAAATACATTTATGCTAATATTATTATATTTCATAATAAAGTTATATATTATTTTATTACTGTATAATAAAGTTATTCATGTAATTTAAAATTATATGAAAAGGGGATGAAGAAGTGGCTCAGCAGTTATGACCCTTGCCTGGCATGCGCCAGGACCTAACTTCAAACTCCAACGCTACTTACCCAACATAGTGTCAGAGCAACGAAAGCCACATCAAAAACTAAATAAAATTGATTCTCTCTTTCTCTCTCTCATTGCCCTTCCCGCTCTTTAAAAAGAACTCAGTTAAAATTATATGAAAAAATGCAAGTGTTACTTTTTAAATTCTAATAACCAGATAAAAAATGAGATGGTATACTGAGAAAATATTATTTTCTAAACTCAGTCTCTCTTCCTCACAGTGATTTTCCCATGTATCACTCTGTCAATATTCTCCAGCTGCAGAGAGCCAGAAATGCATCCTTCGTTTAACAAGAGGGGCTTGCTGTTTATTTGAAAACGAGACTTCATACACAGTGGTGAATATGGGGGAATCACAGCAAGATATTATTAGGGCTTATTCAAATTTGGTCTGGTGATGGATAATTTGGGAAAAGGTTCAAGGTTCTGCTCTTGGTTGGATGCTGTAAGGAAACAAGGATAAATCTATGATTAGGTGTCTTAATAAACATAATCCGGAGGAGGGAAGATTAGAGAAGGGCCGAAGCTGAAATTGATAAAGAAGCAATTGTCGTTTGTCTTACCAAGGATAGAAGAATGTTCAATTCTTTTATGGTTTTTTATATCTGTGCTTAAAGTTTATAGAGTGATCTTGTTTTGTGTCCCTTTTGTGGTCTCAGCGTGACAGTTTCTAATATTGGTATTTATTGAGATTATAGGTGAAAACTAAGATCTTCCTGCAGGCTGTCCAACTCACAACAATGCAGAGAGTGAGAAGGGTCAGAACAGGTTCTCTGCCTCAGGGGCCATTTCTCCTTTCCAGCTTCCTTCCCAGTGGAAGCGTACTGTATTACTTGATACTTATCTCCAGCAACAAAGGAAACTGAATGCACTGACAACAACAATAATAATTGGCCATAACAAGGGCCAATCTGCCCTCTGATCCCCAAACTCATTATCTACCTAGCCCTTTTCAAATTTTTCTGTCATCGAGTACCTTTTAATAGTCTTTAAATTGCACTTAAAAAATCCATTAGAATAAAAATGGCATGATTTTGCCTTATTATTTATTATGTAGTCTAAATATCCATAACACACTACAACAAAGTAATTACTTACAAATATTCAAATAAAAAATAATGAAAAAATTAGCATACCCTAATATCATTATTTTCCAGATTTCCTTAAAATAAAAGATAAAATGACTTCAATGGAGAATTGTACTCTTACTCTGCAATATATGTTAACTTACATAATATGAGATTATGGAAATTACTTCACATTAATATACAATTTTAAGAGGTGAGAATCAGTTCTATTTCTTTTTTGTGCTATTTTCATGCTGCAGAAACTGTTAAGAAAACAATCATTTGTTAAGAGGTTGTCTGATACAGGACATGATTATATTGTCATCAATATCCTTTTAGCAATTATTCTCACCACATATGCACTTCAGAAGTTTTATTTATTCAGCTTTGCAAAAAGATAACAGCATACTATTAAAAGAAAATAAACAACATGCACCTTTTGTTTAAGCAGTCTTACAAAAGTTATCTCACCTAAATCAAATTTTACTTTTATAGAACAAAAGATTGCTTCAGGGTCTGGAGTGGTGACTCAGTGGTTAGGGAACTTGCCTGGCATGTGAGAGTACATGAGTTCAAACCCCAGCACCAGTCTCAGAGCAATGAAAGCCACATGACAAACTAAATAAATTTTCTCTTTAAAAAAAATTGTTTCAACAAGTCATATTTATTTCAGATAAAATATTTATTAAAATTATAGCTACATTTCTAGATGGAATATTTTATTCTAAAACTAATTGGCTTTGGGGTCATTACTATTTAAAAAAATACAAACTTTTAATAAAAATATTATTGCCACTGACTTATTTCATAAAAAAGCAAATGAGTATTTGAAAGTGCTATATAAAAGATAATTATTTATATACATTTCAAAGCTGCATTTTAGTGGTCTATTTAGAATAAAAATTTAAAAACTTCCTGTGGAATCACTAGACTTAAAAATATTAAATAAATTTTCAAGATAAAAATTTGGATTTGACTTTGTAATATATATGTTTGCATAATATTATCACTTTTGTAACCCTAAATAAGACACTGTAGGCTGAAGCAGTGGCTCAGTGGTAGAGCACTTGCATGTCATGTGTGAGGACCCAGACTGGAACACCAACACCACATACACAATTAGGTATCAGAAAAATTAAAACCAGATGAAAAAACAAATACAATTGATTCTCTCTTTCTGTCTCTTTCACTCTCTCTATTTAGAAAAAGAAACATAAGACACTGTGGGAATATAGATATGGGATCATGTTCCTAAAGTCATACACAATCTAGGAAGTAAAACAAAAAGGATTGCTGAATGTGTGCAGTAGAAATTAGTGACGTCATTAAAAATGCATATAAAATTATGTAGTAGGATGAAATTACTTTTTGAACATGAAAATAATTTCACCGAACAAATTCTAAAGAATGAAGGGAATTTTGGTAATTTGGACAATGTATTAGTCTTTAGGGCTACTGTAATAAGGCACCACAAGCTCATTGGCTTAAAATAGCAGAAATTTAATCTTCTACAGTTCTAAAGGTGAGATGTCCAAAGGCAAGATGATTTTTGGGTTGTACTCACTACCAAAGTTCTAAGGGAGACTCATTTTTTGCCTCTTCAAATTTCTGATTGTTCAAGATGTTTCTTAGCTGGTAGCTATATAAATCCAATCTCTGGCAATTTTTTAGATGGTCTTTTTTTTCATTTGTGTCTTCCGTTTCTTAAAAAAAAAAAATGCTGTCATTGAATATAAGGTTCACCCAGGACAATTCCACATCAAGATTCTTAATTAGATCTACAAAGACTGATTTTTTCTACCAACAAGGTCATGTTATAGCCTCAGTGTGTTAGAACATAGATGACCTTTTTTGGGATGGACACCATTTGACTTCCTACAGTCAGAGACTGACGTGAGGAGCTCCCACAAGATAAATGGAGTAGAATAACTTATCTAGAGAAAAGGCAGAGAGCAGCATTTTTAAAATGAATAATTGATCAGTTTTAGAAAACATAACAGTGTATGAATATTTGGAAACTCAGGTGAAGTAAGATCAGAGAGTCGAATGTGAAACCAAGAATTTTAGAAGTTCTCTGGTAGGCAATGTGGAAGTACTGAGATATGTCTAGAAGAGAGATGACAAAATTGAATTTTCATTTTTAGAAAATTATTAGGTATGAGGAAAGAAGACAAGAAGAGACAATGAAGAAAGACTGAATTTTCTAATCAGATGTTACAGACAGATAACTCAATTATGAAAATAAATGATTCAAGAAAAAAGACACAAAGAATATTAAAAGATAGATATAGGCACAAAATAATATGTAAGTAATATTATAGAGCAATGTTATTTATGTGATTGTGGTTATCATGTATTACAGTACATCTATAGAATAGGATCACTGAAGTTCAATCAGGCCATGCTGGTCTAAGTCATGTCCACTGTGACAGGTTTTGATTTGGATTGTATCAACAACACAATTTTTTCTTGGATCTTATCTATTTCTTTTTGTAATGAATCATGATATTTGTTATACTAGACTGAAAATAAAAAGCCAAAAATTTAAAAAGTTCTGGCTACTTAATTTTTTGGAAAGAATTTTAAGGCCTTTTCTGCAAAACTCTTAGCAGCATAACCACCAGAACCAACAAAAGCATGTGCCACAGGGGATTGTACTTTGGGATTAATTTTGTCTAAAAACTAATAAATGATGAATCCAATCCAATTTTGTTCTGATCCATTCAGAATAAATTGGAACTAAAGGTACAGGTTAAAATGTAATTATTTTTAAAGCAGATCTTCAAGCTCTTGTATTTTTTAAACAGAATGTGTAAGAACTATTTGAATGCAATAAGTTAAAGTTTTATCGGTATATTTTATTTGTAACGACTTGTATTAAACAACTGTGAAGACATTGAAAGGTGAATTCAGTAGTAGCTCTAGAAGGTTCATTTTGGATATAGAAACATGGGATTCCATGGGGAGCAACCTCCCCAATCACCCAAGGGATCTTTTTATCCAAGTCTTTACTGCTGTAAATGAAGAATTCATTATGGAAAAGGAAACTCCTGTTGGTTTTCAAGATGACAATTTTGAATTGACATTATGATCATTAAATCTAAAAACAACAGGAAAAAGAAATAAAGCATTAGTTAAGAACTCTTTGAGTAAGTGGCGTTTATATCTACAATGAAACTATAAAATATTATGTAAAAGTTTAATAATACAGTAGCAATATATTCTATAAAAATCCTTATTTTCAAATATGTTATTACAGATATTTAATTTCTTTATCTAATATTGTGATTACATATACAAAATAATAAAAGATTTTAAAAATATTCTAGGGAAAAATTAATGATGGGATTAAAGTCAGCAATGCCTATATTAATTAGGATTCTCCACCAAAACAGAAATAATGACATATATATCCTGATTATAAGGAATTGTCTTCAATATGGAGACTAAGAAATCCCAAGATTCCAGACACAGGAAGAAATTAGAAAGTTTTCACACTGCTGAAGGCTGTCAGTCAGAAAGACTTCTCCCTTATTTAGGGGAGTGATCAACCTTTTTCTTCTGTTCAGATCTTTGAATGATGGGATGAGTGTCCCACAAATTACTGAGGGCTATGGACTATTCGGTCCACTGATTCAAATGTTAATCTCATCCAAAAAAACCATCATAGAAACATCCAGAATAATGTTTGACCCAATATCTGGACACTCCATCGCCCATTTAAATTAGCATACAACAGTTAGCATCACAAGGTCCAAGGAAATTTATTTAGAGAAGTTGGGCCTACATATGTACTCTTCAGACATTAATATATTTCATTATAATATGAATAAATATAACCATCCATGACATATAAAAATAGTCTTTGAAATAATTGAAAGTGATTGTTTTAAGGAGCATCAAGATGAGATTATTTCTTAAGAGAAGAATGATTATGAACCTATTAATGTTAATTGATCAAGTTATTTTTGTACCTTTTCAAATAAAAATTGTGGGGTGACTAATGCAGAATTTTAATTCTAAAACCCTTTAGCTCTCTGTTATTTTTATCTGTTCCTAAAAAGCATGATATAAGTGGTGAAGAAGCTAAAAAGAGGAATTTTTCTTCCTGAATGGGATGTAAGAAATTAATAGCAGGTGCTCTGGCACATGAACACACAACCCCTGGAGGCCCAGTGTAAAGCAGCCGCTTTACAAAGAGACCAACTTTCCTGTTATTGATTCCTCCTAGGGAGTTAACAATTTTTCACTACACGGGTTTCCTCTTTTTCCTGTTGCTATTATTTTATCTATTTCAATTTATTTTCTTAGAATAAAAGGGAGAGGATTGAGAGTCCCCTTGCTCAGTAGTATCTCTTGCTGTGAAATGAAAAGCTTTCTGCAGTCCTAAATATCAAATGCTCTCCCACCATGACATTGTTTATTACCAGACAAGAGTTTGTAGATTATCTTGCTAGCACACACAGAGGACCAGCCCTGGCCCTATCCCATTCTTATCCATGACCATGCCAAGTGCATCCCTGTTAAACAGAATTGCTGAAGTGTACACTAATATCCTCTTGACTCTTGCAGTCAGCTTCTTAACTCTATTTGAATCCTAAAAGCATATTTACACGGTTTTATTCACAAATTTAGCCATCATTAAACTTCATGAAGAATAATGAAATAGAATAAACACATTGAAAGCCATTATTAGCACTCTTGTGGAATGTTTGAGATACCTTTGAGGTTTCTCAGTGGAGAAATTGAATTGTATTTCCTCCAACGCTTTAACTACTCCTGCTGGTGGTGGTGTCCAAATACTGCAAAAAAGAAACAAATCATTTCAGTTATTATTATTTAAGTTTTAAAATTGGTGGAGGTCAAGTGTCTTTTTGCAATTTGCCAATTGAAATGCTGATAATTTCCATGACTTATGGATTCTCTTTAGAGATCAAATAGAAGCAAATTGTACTACAGCATTTCTGTTTTTAAAATTATGATAATAATTCAAGCACAATGGCCAATCCAAATAGACTCAGTTTCAGGATCTGAGCAAGAGATTAAATGTTGACTAACTTAACTGATTTGTCTAATCATTCACAATTGATCATTAGCATATTTCTATTAGGAATTTATATTTGAAAGAAACAGAGAGAGAGCAAGGGAGAGAGAAAGAGTTTGGCTAACTGATCTTATTCCATACACTGGAAGTTTTTATTTTAAGTATTTCAGTGGTTCTTCTTTTTGTTATATTTTCTCTGTGTAAATGGAAGACATAAAAATGAGCAAGAGACTTTCAGGAATTGAGGAGAATTAGTCTGCAATATTGTTATAAAAACATTATTTTTAGGTAGATGCAGTGTTGCATGTACCTGCATTAATCCCAGCATCTCAGAGGCTGAGGCAGGAGGATTGCAAGTTCAAGATCAGCCTCAGCAATTTCCTCAGTGAGGCCCTGTCTCAAAATAAAAAATAAAAAAGGCCTGGGGATATGACTCATGAGTCAAGACTCAGCAGTAATCCACCTCTGAGTTTAAGTCCCAGTACTATATATATATATATATAATCTATTGCCAGTGACTCATTTGAAATTATATGTCCATGTGGCAATCAGGACCACTCTCTAAAGATAATGGGTTTTATATTTTCCCTTTTTCTCTATTTAGTATTTTATCTGTGAGTTTTTTATATTATAAAATATGCTAAAATATTATTATTCTCTACTAGTATTATTCAAAATCCATTTTCAAAGTATTCAACCTAAAAAATCTAGATTTGTGCTGTGTATATATTTTTATTATTATTTTTCTAGCATTTCATTTTTTGTCTTTTACAAAAGTTTTAATCCACAATGGATGTATGCTTATGAAAATGAACTTGGTCTTTTACTGTTGACAGCTTAAGAAACACAGTTCTAAAAAAAGTTAAAAATTTGTGCCCATATAGATAAGATGAATATCTATTTATTTCGTGCTGCTTATGTTTCCTATGGTATAAAAAGTTAGTTGAGCATGTCAAGATTCCTCAGAAGATAAGGTGAAGGTACATGTTCTTTACCTTCAAGTATGAAAAAAACAAAATGAGATCAAGAAACACACATCAAATGAGACAATGAGAGGATTCCACATTTCTGGTCTCTGATCACTCTGAGACAGTAGACTTTCCTTATTGCTGATAACTACCTGTAGTCTCTGCTTAGACAGCACTTTAGCGTGGAAATGAAATCTAAAATGAACAATACAATTGTAAGAGGGGCAGTAGGCTACAGGAGCAAAAATGCACTTCTCAGAGCTCAGGCTTGCTTTGTTGGGATTTTTCTCTTTTGAGCATCCAAGTTGATATGATGTCATGTCTTTATGGACATAGACATTCCTTCAGGGAACTAACCTGGCAAAACACTTTATCAGAGGGTGAGATAACTTTAATAAAGTAGATTCAGTTTTGCAGTTCCTGAAGATCATTTCTAAGACATTAGGCTTAACTAAGAATTCATGGTTAGAGACTGAGTTACCCAGTTGCCTTAAGAAGATTGCAAAATATTAGCAATCAGCAGTAAAGAAATATCAAGAATACAATTTTGGGTGTGTGGGAAGGCGTGTAATCAGAGAGAACATACTTGAAAAACTCATAGAGAAATATATTTACTACCCCCTGAACTTCTCAGTTTGCAGTTTTGTTTCCCATTTAATCTATTCACCAAAAAACTGCCATTTTCCTCATCACACACATACCTTCGCCTTGTCTTTCACTTTTCACTATACAGACACCTTTGCACTGAACCTGATTAAACTGTTTTTAGTTCTAAAACGTGTCACAAATGAGTCTTACTAGTTTGTCAATGTTTGCTGCTCACCATGCATGTGCCTTGTGGGTAGTCTGTGGTCTTGTTCAGTGGCCTGCAGATTCTGAGACTGAGCTTAACAGCTTTTCTCTAGCGTGTTGTGGATCCCACAACAGTATAATTATCCCTACAGTATAATCAAAATGATGGAATTTTAGAGGAGCAAATGAAGCTTCTACTTGTCATTTCCATCCCTTTTCAATGAAAGGTAAGTCACATAACCAATGCTAGTGAGGAAGGAGGGGTCTCAGAAAAAAGTCAGTCAGAGAAACATGGGATACACGCGAACAACAAACAATATTCAGATGGATCCGATCATCCTTCAAGATTAATGTTCTGCCACAGAACTATACGCTTGCCTCTATCACAGCCTTTATCATGCAAACATCCGTGTCTATCTCTTTCCTATTATCCTGAAGAGGAGTCCAATAACTGCCATAATGTTCATCCGTCAAAATGTTTACACACGGAAAGAGAGAAAGGAAGAAATGGAGGGAAGGACAGAGGGAGAGAAGAAGGAAGGAAGGGAATAATTTATTAATAATTGAGGACCTAGACTATAATTATCTAAAATACATAATTTGCTTAAGCAGAAATAAGTTTACATTATTTATTTTAGAAGAGGTTCGACATCTTTCAGAATTGAGCACTTTTCTTTCTTCTCTCTCTCTCTGTACTATAAAATAGAATTTAAAGGTATTCACTTGATTTTTAGAACAAATTATGTCTATGAATGACCTTATTATTTGAATCTTTCCTACTCTGGTATTCCAGAGTAATTTATTAAACACAAGGAGGTGTTCCCATCTTTATTTCTCATATATAAAGCTAAAGAAAGCCAATAAATAAATACACTTAAGTATTGCCTTTTGTAGATATCTCTTTTTTGTTTGAATTTGGAACAAATACACAATAGGTACTATGATTTTGAGTCTTTGATTTTGCTTGTGATTTTCTAAGTTATTTTTATCTGTATATGACCTACAAAGCATGATACACACATAGAAAGATGGAAGGAAAATTGATAGAAATAATTGATGGATGGAATTAGATTGATGGGTGAATGAATAAATGCATCAATAAACAAAATGGACACTTGCTGATGCATACCCATGTCCCCTTCCTTATTCTTCACAACACTATTTATGTTTTACTTTGGAAAACCAAGTCACACAGTCTGCTTCTGAAAGCTATTTATTTTGACTCTATCCCAAGCTCCATGGGAAGTCCCTGATTAACTTAAGCTAATCATAGTAATTCTGTTGTCACTGTTGATTTTGATGTGTGTCAAGACAATTTTTTCCAAATTTGGTTGTGATCTAAAACTAAGCCAAACTCACAAATGGTATTACCTCAGCCCTGGAAATTACTTCTGGGACCCTGTGTCAGTTCACTTGGCAGGAAGCCCAAAACTTCCTTTAGATAATACAGACGTGATTCAATGCTCTCAGGTTAGACTTTTTTTTTTTTAGTAGCCCAATAAGCTATAGACAACAATCAACCATCTTTCCATCAAGAAGAAAGACGGGCTAAGGATAGAGTCAACACAGTAAAAGAGAGTGAGCTATAATTGTCATTAACAAGTGGATATTCAACCTTAAAGATATCATCCACCTTTGTTAAAACAAAGTACTCACTCACTATATTTTTTAACTTGTGAGTCAAAATGTCCCATTACTTTTTAAGTGAGTTTAATTTGTTACTTTCCCTGGCCAGTATTCTAAGTGATATGGATGAATTAATATACACATCTGTAGATAGGTTGGTAGATAGCACAAACATGATGAACCTGGATAAGAAACAAGATATATTTGCCTTAAGAATAAAATATAAGAGCTTACTGGAATTAATATTTATCTGTATTATTTATGAAAAATCTGTGCAATTTATGGGTTTCATTTTAGTTTTTTAAATGTTGACAACAATCAAGCATCAGTGTATCACCATCTGATCATCAAATCTGTATATGTAGGTCACAGTTGGTGATCAATCTTCAATGCAATATCCAAAGAAATATGATGGCCAATGTTAGCTAATACAATTTAGTTACATACAAATTATTATATTTATTCTGAATTGGAATATTTATAAGTACAAAAAAGGAATTTCATTTTTTGAGCTTAGCATCTCTAAAGAACACCAAAAAGAATTGTTCAGTTCTTTGACTGTGAACTAACAGAAATCTCTTATAGTATGAAGTTAGTAAGCTTTCAGTTTAATTGAAGCATTTGATTATTAAAGAAAATAAAATCAAACATCTGAAATTTTGCCAAAAGACTAAACAATTTCCAAAACTTGGACAGGATTATTCATTTTTCTTTTATCCCCATATTAAAAGGACACTGTGGTACAAAAAATTTATTCATTCAGATTTAGAAGATTAGGGTTTGAATTCAGGCTCTACCATTTAACCATCTGAAAACTAAACCAGCTTTTATATCTCTGTAAATTCAGGTAAATGAGAGCTACTACTATTGACTAATACTGAGTGGTATAAAGAAATATGCATGTTTGCATGTATATACGTATATATGTGAATGTATGTATATATTAATTCATAACAAATTATATATAACAAACATGCCATCCATTGGTTAGATTAATTTGATTTGATGCAAATAGCTTGCCAAAGTTTTGAGTTCAAAGCCTCTGAGGACTCATTGCTTTAAAATGACATTCCTAAAGTGGTCTGGCCAACTTGCAAATTGTTTATTGGTTAAATTAAAATTGAATGATAGAGAAAAGTAATTTCTTAGACTTGAGTGAAATATTTTGTTGAATCCCTACTCAATTCATTATTGACCTCTGGTTTTCTAGTTCAGATGCATTAGCATTATAGGGAATCTCTCTCTTACACACACATACACACACTAAGATGGAGTTGTCAGAATGGGGACTGTATAAAGAATCAAATACTTATGTAGAAATCAATATTCTATGGACTCTATAATTTCTATTTTTTTTCTTAACTTTAACAGGACCAGTTTGTCCAGTTCTCAAGTATACATCTTCACATTGATATTTCAGACTCTGAAATTTAAACTACTCAAAGCTAAACTCACCATTGTTTCTGGTCCATTCTTATTCCCTAGAATTGCTACTCCATTCTTAATATCACTCCTTCAGTAAGGTGTCACTCAATTGTGAGATTTATGTTTTCCTTTTCTGTTAAAGTTAAAGACTGTAATGCAGTATAGCCTTACTCCAGTTTTAAATCTCCCTCCCCTTTTATGATGGTAACTTCCTTCCCTGTATACACCCACTTCTTTTCTGGGGAACCCTTCTGATACCTGCCCATCTCTTTCTGGTGACCTCTACTGACACATGTCTACCTCTTTCCCATGACATCCCCTCTTCCAGCCACCGCCTACTTCCTCTCTGTACCTGCCTTCACCGTACCTTAGTCAACCATGTAGATTGTACCCCTGCGCTCCTCCAATCAGAAGGAAGGGCAGTATCACATCAGGTTAGGGACAAAACCTCTGATTTTCCTGTTTCTGTGTGCATTTTTCTTTATGCCTTTTGGCCAAAGTAAAATTTCTGCCTTGTTCATCCACATCTGACCACATGTTTGTTTTATTTCAAACACAATACAGAAATCTTAACATTAGTTTCTTTCTTCCTCTTCACACTTTACTCGATCACTAAATCACTCAAATATTCTATAATTTGCTGTCCAAGTTTCTCGTCTGCACTGCTATGTCCCTTAATCAGATTTCTTTCATGCCTTACCTATAATCCTTTAACAGTCTAGGCCATTCTAAAATTCATCTTATTCCACCCCCTCTCTTATCATTCACTCTTATTGCTTGCCTGAAAACTCCAATCTCTTTCTTTACATTGTTCACAAGGAACTCATGAACATGTCCCACTTACCTCTCCAGTCTTTCACCTTCACTCCCCAACCAAAGTTTTACTAAACATCTTCAGTTTACTTTCTCTCCAATCCTGTGATACTGTACCTACTCTTCTGCTTATTTGAATCAGTCATTTGACCATTCCTCAGCTCATTTGCTCTATTCATCATTAAAATTAAGGTCACTTTGCATGTACGTTGCTTCATCTTTTCAATTTTGCCTCATACCTCAAAATCTACTTAAAGCTATGCATTCTCCCACATGACCAGTCTAGCCTATTGTATTATATTCGATTGCCTAATTAGTCAGCCTTTCGTTACAATAACAAAATATCTGACACAGGCTTCTTATGAAGAAAAAGAGGTTTATTTAACTCAGAGTTGTGGGAGTTCAAGGTCACGGCTCTTGCATCAGCTTAGTTCTGGTAGGGGACACAAAGTGGGAGTAGATGGGAGGCGGGGTCTGAGCAAACAGTCACATCTTGAGCCAAGACAGAAGGACTAATTATGGTCCTTTTATAATAATCCCCTCATAAAAACTCAAGAGTTGAGTGAAAAATGATTTAATCCCTTTTGAAGGCAGGACTCCTAGTAATCCAAGGAATTCCCATTCCACGGCACCTCCTCCTACTGTTCTTCTGGGGACCAAACTTCCAACTACCTAGACCCTTGGGAAACATCCAAACAATATCCAAACCATAGTGCTTATAATGCCCCATAGCCTGGGGGCTAAACGAACACAGGGAATACACTGATTGTGCACATTTCATTATTAACAGCTGGAGAAATAACTAGAAAATTTACAGAGAGTCATACAAAAAAAGAAGGCAAAATGATGAAACTTTATGGGTCTTTATGGGTTTAATAAATTTGATATGATTTTATAAACTTTTCTGCATGAAGTATTATTTGTTAGGCAAATAGAATCCCAGGGTTTCCAAATAAGATTAGTTGAAATCCACACAGCATAATCCTTATAACTCAGAAGAAATGGTGTAATTGAGTCTTGACAAAGTTGATCCCCTTACCTCTGAATATGATCTGGCTTTTAACACCTACAAGCTTCATTTTCAAAGCAAAGTTAAATTATACAGCAAAGTTTAAGGTGAGGCAGAGCCTGGTTGGGCATGGATTCCGAACTCTACTCAAAGCAGAAGCAGAAATTTTGTTTGTGGGGGGCCACGTGTGGAAGGAACCTTTTCCAAGTATCCCTCTGAGTTTGTAATTCCGAATTATAGTTCTATTTTATTTAGTATTTCTTACTATTTTATTTCAATTGTCAGGAAAAAAAAAACCTAAAAGCTTTTTGGGGGTGGCAACAAGGTGTCTCAGCAGTAGAGCACTTGCATGGCATTCACGAGGACCCAGGTTCAATAACTAATACCACATATACAACTAAGTGAAGGAAAATCAAAACCCAGAGGAAAACATTTTTTTAAATTAACTTTCTCTCTCTATCTCTCTATCAAAACAAACAAACAAACAAATAAACCTTTTCTGTTTTCCCAATCATAAAAGATAGAAAACTCGAGAGCACTAAGTGTTCAGGAAACAGATGGGGAAATATTGATACTAATCAGCAAAACCATGAAAATACTATCATCAAAACCAGTATTTTATTATCAGAAAAAATTTACTTCATTACATTTAAAAATTCAATATGGAGCTATCCAAGAAAGATATATAGGTAGTATAAATAATAATGTTAATACTGATATTTATGAAATTTGAAGCAACTCAATTGTTTATTTCCCTTAAAGGAAAGTATATTAATTATTTCTGTCTCCTTCTTTTTAATGTATTTAATTCAGATTGGTTGAAGAATCAGAGACATTGAAAGAAAACTCTAAAAAATAAAGTATAAGAGAAAATATCAGTAATCCAATATGACCATAACAATATTAAAATTGCAATTTATATTAATTTTTATAGCAAACTTCAGAATTGGTATGCAATTACCTTTAAGTTTCATTTGTTTGGAATGAAACATATATCCAGCATATGAAAGTGTTAATAAAAATGAATATTATTTATGGCCTTGTAAAAAAGTGTCTGACAATTCAATCTTGTAGACTTTTTTAGAATACATAAATTTGGAAATAAATAAAACCAAGCGCCTATTTTCACAGCCTTGCTTCAGACCAAGGGGGAGTCTTCTCTTAGGTAGGTGATATTATTACTGAGACTGACAAATTTTTATTGGTGTTTAAGAAAGTCAACTAAACACCACTGATTTTTCTGAGCACAGTTGGAAACAAATTAAGATAGACAAGTTCATAAGAAAAGATGTGACTTACATTTGCAGCCAGCGGCAGTACTGATCAATGGCAGGGGATTTCTCTTCAAACATGTAGGGTGGTCCCTTTAAACTCATGCAAAGGAAGAACAAAGCAGATTGCCCTGTTTCTCTAGGACCAACATCCATGAGAAAGAAGGAGCAGTTGGGCTGATCAGTTCATTTCTTCCTGAGTTACCAACCAAATAAACTATAACTGCTATACTGAGCAGAGTGAAGTGAGGCCAAGAGAGGCCACAAGTTTTCAAATCAATAGCCCACCTGGTAAAATATTAATGTTTAGTACCAAAAAAAGAATCCCCCACATGCCAAGGACAAAAACAGCTTTGGGGAGAAAAACTGAATTGCTCAAAATTGGAAAGTGTGTTAAGTTTAATTTTGCTGATGGTTTTTACAGTTGCGATTAGTTTAGTTCAGAATTATGTTTTATTAACAAACTTATCTATTGATTGTAACTACCCCGGTTTAAAAGTAAGTATTTACTCCTTGGCTATATAGAATTGTGTCTTTCAATTTAAAAACTTGTTTCATGAGATTGACATATTTTCAACACATGACTGAGAAAAATGGGATGGTCAAACAGTGAAATGTACCTTCAAATAATTGGAAAAGCCCTCTTTCATCTAGAAACTAGAACTATGCTAAACTGTCCAGGTTACAAGAATGTAGCATTTGGATCTAGGTGGGCATGCATAAAACATACTGTGGCCTCTGGGTGTCAAAAAGACCAAAAATATAAATAAATAAATGAATAAAAGACAATGTTGACCTTCGCATCACTTTTCCCCTCTAAGATGTGGAGCCAAGTATTAATACACCAACTTGCTTCTGCCATTGCTTCAGGGCTGCTCATGGGGGGAAATGTTCTCTAGCTCTGATGCCCTGCTTTGCACAAAACCACAGCTCTTTACTCCAGTCAAAGCTCTCAGAGTTTAAAGTCTGGCTCATGTGCTTTGTAATGACAAAAGGGGAAGAAATAGATAGGACACTGTGCCTACCTGCAAAGGTAACAATGGCTATATACAATGTAGGAAGAAAAACAATCATTTCATAGCAAAGAGAGTATGACATCTGAAGAATTTTAAAATTAGAAGACATTTTATCAGGTCTAATCTGAAGCATGAAAGAAATTTGCTTTGGTTTGGATAAATGCTAAGAAATGTGCCTAAAATTAATTTTCCTTTTCTCTGAGTCAGCTCTTTAAATCTTGATAGTGGATTCTGGCATGGATGGCATGGCATTTGTTTTAAATACTAGACTGCTGAGGCAGTATCTTCTTTCCCTACCCCACTTCTTAATAAATTAGATGCACATAACATGCACACAAAAAATTATTTGCTCCTCCACTGCCTCACTATTCCTTCTTCTCTTCACCAGATGGTACGCTGTTTACAGAATACTGTCTTAGGATAGCATATGTCACAAAATGAAAGTGAGAATTTTAGTCATTTTGAATATTTGCTCTGCTACAGGCTATGGAATACTAGCTTTGCTAAATGTATAGCTTAGCTCAACGAAGTGATCATCACACACTGACAACATAAGTTAACTCTAGGGCCAGCTTGGGTAAGGAGAATCTTAAAATATGTGCATCCTTCAAATATATGTATTTTGATTAACGGCAATGATATTGCTTTAGGCAAAGTACCTAAGACAGAAGATTTAAGACAACATTAAATGGCAATTTAGTGGCTGCGCATTTAACTTTGTTTTAAGTTAAAACTACTTTCTTTTAATTTCAATTGATCATAAGGTATAAAAGGAAGAAGATAAAAATAGCAAAAGGGTATTTTTCAGGAAATAGTAAAATGCCACTGTTTCAAATTTACTAGTAATTAAGAAAGCTGGGTGAATAATGAAGAACGTACAATTCAATTTTCCCTAACACCATATATTAAGAGAATTTTGGTTGTAGTTTATACAAAGTCATAAATCCACAAAAGAAAACATGAGTATTTTAAAATTATAATGAAAATATTATCTCCTGATTACTATATTTGTTCATTTCAGGTAATTTAAAGAAGTAAATTAAATTTATGCAGTATCTATTTAACTCAGCAATTATAAGGTTATAATCCTGGATTTATTCTATACAAATGTATTCATAATTATATTGTGATTTATTCTATAGATATTCATTCAAATTAAAAGTAGGAAAATAACATGTACTATATTGTAATTGCTCACATTGCAAAAACTACTTGAGCATTTCCATATTTAAAAAATAAATTCCAAAGATAAATTTAAGGTTTGTATAGTGTTTCCTATTATAGTTTCCTAATATTGAAATTTTTAAATTGCTTTTACCATTTTATTATTCTAAATAATACCATGTTTAGAATATTCTTATTCATTGATTTGATTATTACATTTGAATAGATTATACATATATGCCTAAAACTGTGCATAAGTAAATATACCTAAAATATAACTGTGCATGTACATATATTATTTAATCTATAAAATATAATATATATTCAAAGTATATATATATATATATACTTTATATATTATATCTATGTGTATGTGTGTTTGTGTGTGTGTGTGTATATATATGTATATATATAGATATTCAAAATATTGAGCAGAGTTAAACAGGCAAGGAAGACAGTATTTAAGGCTAGTGGACAAGCTTCTGCTGAAATAAATGGTAGGAATAAAATGTTTTTTAAAATGGTAGGCTGAGGGGATGGAGTGGTGGCTTAGTGGTTTTGGAGCTTGCCTATCATGCACAGGGATGCAAGTTCAAACCCCAGCACCATGAACACAATGAAGTGTCAAAGCAACGAAAGCCAAGTGAAAACTAAATAAAACTGATCCTTCTTTCTCTCTCTCTGTCTCTCTCTCTAAAAATCAATCAAACAAAGAAACAAACAAAAAGTGCTGGGCTGAACTAGTAGAAGGGTACTGAAAACACCATGGGAGACATTGGTTAATGTGATTAGAGTTTGCTAATTGCCACGTACGTAAGTTAGACACTGACTTTTCCCCAGAGATTAATGATTATTTAAAGACCTGGTCCTGGAAAAAGAAATTCCTGGATCATAAAACTGGCACAAGTCTGGAAATGTATACTTCAAGAATTAATGGCAAAATTCACAATTTGAAAAAAAGGAGGTGAAATCATGGTCCTAGAGTCAGAAAGACACCCATCTAAGGTTTAGTAAATTTGAGGGAAATGTTAATGTCCTTTTGATTAGACAAAAATAGATGCGGATAGAATTGATATAGATACAGATGTGCATTGATGTTACGTAAGTGCAATCTTTCAGGCTTCAAATGTGCCCTTTAACTTTTAAAAAATTTGCATTTGACTGAAAGTCAATGAGTAGAGTGTTGAACCGTTTGATATTCTTATGAGAATTTGGAAAGATATTTTCATGTAAACAAATATAAGGCTTGTTTGGGAAGCTCATCAACAAATATACATTTTCATAAGATTCTATAATAAATAGTAGCCTTTGGATTTCACAGCTGTACTACAACTCAAAAACGTAGATTGACAGCAATTACAAAATTAATGGAAAAGCATTGCATGATACTTAAATATGATTGAACTATTTAAATGAATCTTAAATGGTAGTATCCAGAAATTTCTATTCCTTACAATATGGTCATAGCTCTCATCAAAGAAAATGAAATCACCCAGTACTTTGTATAAATTATCACAAATTCATGCTTCTAGGTTATATCACTGTCAAAGTTCCTGCCACCATCATGTTGAGGGACCTCAGACACGCTAATTAATCTTTCCTCTTTGCCTTCCCTTTTCACCCATTTAATGTGCCTACAGGGAGATTTGTCAGGCTAACACATAATGAAGTGCCATCAAAGCATCCAATTTCAAGCCAGAAGAATACAAGAAAACACTGGTGTCCAACAATTCTGCTTTTAGGAGCATTTTCATTTCTAACACCTGCACTTCACATTAAATTGCGAAGTACAGTTGCCTCTGGGAATACCTACGGAATGTAAATGTTAATTCCAACTCTTCAGCACCTGGGAATCATAATGTGAACAAAATAAAATTTAATTATAGTTGTAGTGCAACTTTAAGTAGGCATGCTGAAACAAGTTAACATTAGTGGGGGACATGGGGTAACAGAGAAAACATCACAGGAAGAGGTGCAAAAACATAAATAGGAAGAGCAATTCCCAAGACGAATAGACAACTTTTTCCTAAAAAAAGAAGGAAAAGGAGATAATGTGACACTATATAGGGAAATGGTCTTCATTTAAATGAATTTATTATTGTTCTTCTATATTGTCCTCTAAATATATGTGCTCTTACCACCAGTTTTCACCTCATTTTATTAAGACAACTACATAGAGAAAGATGTGTTGAAGAACTGCAATCATCGATAGTGCAGCCATTGGTTACAAATGTGCACTGAGCACGTGCAAGGTGACTAATCTGAAATGTGATGTGGTGTAAGACACAGAAATTTGGAAGTTTTAAAATGAAAAGAATGTAAAAAGTATCATTCACTTTTTAATTTTGAATACACATTGACATTGTGTTTTGAACAGATTGGATTATAATATATTACAGTTAAATTCACCTGTTTCTTTTTAATACTTTGTGTGACTATTCTAAAACTTAATTTGTTGTATATGGTTTTCATTTGGGTCACGGGAGGACTTAAAGATGTGCTGAAACTAAGAACTTGGTAAAGCGAAAATGCTGAGAATCCAAGCACATTAACATGCATGCGAAATAAAAGGGGAGCAGTAAGACACCATGTCCCTGAATGGCTCCTTTGTGTTCCCGAAAGTGTAACCAGGTTAAAAGAAAAGTGAGAGCAAGCTGGACCTGAATATACAGCTGCATATCACTTGAAAGACATGGCTTTCCCCTGTGCACTTTTCCCCTGGGTACTAGGCAAGTTCTTGTTGTGTCTAGGAAGTACTTTCTTGCATGTGTGCTGGGACCGTTCTTCTTTGGGATGCTGGTCAAAAGAAACAAACTAAGCAAGCTGATGCTGATGACGTCACTGTTTCTGCAGCCTGAGATACAAAACTCCTCTCTCAGTGGGGGTGAGCTCAGAACTGAGTGCTGTGGAAAGGAAATGTGTCACTTCTTCAACTGGCTGCCACTGGACCCAACAACATGAGGAAGAGGAGCACTGCTTTGCAAAGAAGTGTGAGGGATGGAGGTGTTGTCTGCTTGTCACCAGTAATCTCTCCTTGGAGTAGTCACTGATCTCCTCTAAACTTTCTGGTAATCGTTTCTACCATGATGTGTTTGGACACCGTATTTGGCCAATCTGTAAACTACCCCACTGCCCTGGAACAACTGAACTATGGAGCAGACATGTGGTGAGCCAGCCAGAAGGTCAAAGGAACCACTGTGAGCACGGAGAGGAGACTGTGGCAGTTGAAAAGGGAAAAAATGTTGGGAGCCTGGAATGACCTTCTACCTCTACATAGAGCGGGTGGCAGCTACTATGGATGCCTGAGGGTCACCATATGATTATTGTGATGCCCTCAAGAAACCCAAGAAATAGGGAACATACTGTTGCTCATGGAAAAGCAACGATATGGTCTACACAGAAAGTAAGAGCTACCAGGTGTGGTGTTGCACACCAGTAATACAAGGGGCACAGGAAACAGAGGCTGGAGGATGCCAAGTTCAAAGCCAGCTTCAGAAACCTAGCAAAGCCATCAGCTACTTAGTGAGATCCTGTCTCCAAGTAAAAAATAAAAAGATAAAAAGGGCTTGGCATGTGGTTCAGTGGTTAAGCACCACTGAGTTCAATCCCTTATATCAAAAAAAAAAAAAAAAAAAAACAAAGAAAGAAAGAAAGAGAAAGAAAGAAAGAAAAAAAAGAAAGAGCTATGTAAAATAACAGCATCTGTGCGGTGGTCTTCTCACAGCCTGTGGGCAGCAAGGGAGGCACAATTTCAGACCCAAAACTATACCATACAGTTTGCAGAAAGAGTCAAAGCTGGAGCGTGAAGCACTTTTAGCTCAAACAAGGGCCACTGAAAAATTACCTGCTTGGTAAGGAGTGCTGAAAAAAAAATTGGAAACCTGCTAATGGCTTGCTAAGCTAAGTAGTAAATATTCACCAAAAGCTGTCGTAATAATTATGGTACTCAAAAGGACTGGGATTCCTCATAAGTAGGACCCTAGTGAACCCAGAAACTCAGAAAAAGAGGATCAATATTTGTATGAGCTGACTTGGGAGTCAGTGCCAGGTGCCAGGCTGCCCATAACTCAAAAGTTAAAGGCAGATCAGCTATGTACGGTGGTGACAGATGTTGAAGATCTGTCCCTTCCCAATTGGCAAGGGCATATATCCACGACAGTTTATACTGCTGCTAAAATGGTAGAACCAGGGAATGAGATTAGTCAAAAAGTCAGGGAAAATGTAACAGAATGGTGGCTGTGGATTTAAGACACTGGTGTTTGAGGCATACTCCTACCAGAGAGTAAAATAGCCTCAATTCTCCACGTTATCCTACGGCAACATTTACGTTCAGATGTCAGTTAGAAGCAGGCCATCTGTTCATTGTCCTGGCTGATAGCTATTCGTAAAAAGCTTGGCCTTATATGGGGTGTTACCTGTGGCACTTATGAGATGGTAATCCATGAAAGAACTGTAAGGCCTCCTAAGAGAGGGATAAAACATGAAACTGCACTGGTCCCGATAATGGAACATTCACAACAGGAATAAAGGACATCATTCTCCAAATACTGGTGAGGCAATATTAAGAAGTTCTGGTATCAGTTCCGAGCCCTTTAGTGTGTCCGTTTCATGAGCAGGACTGACTGTAGTTGATATGGGGAAAGCAAAAAAAGATTAGAATGTGAGAGATATGGAATATGGATCAAAAGGTCAAAGAGAACAAAGAAAACAAAAGGGCCTCAATGTAGAAAAGCAGAAGCATTGTGCTTTCACAGGGGAAGCACAATAATGGACTTCTAATGCGCTTTCCCAAGGATATTTACGTAGCACAACCATATATCACAGAATGGTGGTGGCAGCTCTGGCCTTGTGTAAGAAAACCTCATGTGGTATCAGTATTTCATAATATTGATGAGGTAATGTTAACTTCTGAATCTTTTCCTACCTAGAAGGGGCAGCTCAAATGGTGGTGCATATCCAACAGGAAGGGATGGGCTATCAACTCCTCCAAATTGCAAGGACCTGTGCTGTCTGCCAAGTGCTTGGGCGTTATCTGGTTGGGCACTATTGTTATAGATAAAGTCCAAGTTTTCCCTACTCCCAAATAGTCAAGGACCTTCTTAGGAGTGTTGAGATACTGGCATCCCTCCATTCCATATTTGAGAAATGTTAAAACCATTTTATGACTTAATAAATGGAAAGTCTGGTGGGACTGAGAAGTTGAGCTCCCTGAGGTTCTTTCTTAAGCAAAAATAGTTGTAGATAAATTATAAGCCTGTGGCATAGTAGTCCAAAAATAGCCTAATGAATTCAATGTTTTTAGCTACCTTTATGGGTTTTAATGGGTCCTCTGGTAGCAGTGGAGCAATGAATGAGTTATTGTAGGACCTTGCTCACAACTATGGAAGGGGAGAAACAGAAAAAAAGTCATTTATAGACAACTGCCACGTTCAGAACTGACTATGTATCATGTGATAGCACACAGTCATGTTCCTCCCTAAGACAATCAGGAAGCAAACAACCTAACTAAAATTAGATGGCTGGAATATGTGCCTGATAAAGATGTGGATGCTTGTGCTGAAATATAAGGCAAACAAAATAAAGTACAAGATGCTCTGAAAATTTAGATATATTTTGACATTTCCACTTACCTTATAACCAAGCAGGATTTATTGTGTGAATGAATGGTCCTCTAAAATAGCAATTAAACATGGAAGACAGTTCCTAGGCAGTGGACAATGTGACTGTGGAGAGCCATCAGGACTATCAATGAGCATGACTGCAGCACAGACCTATTGCCTGCCTGCTGTCAATGAAAGAACCTTAGGACACTATGTGGATGCAAGTGATGAGGAATAAGAGGGACACTGCTGCATAAATGGGAAAAAAAGGCCATCTGTCTCAGTGCTGCCACAGGATCCACCATATAGTCTACTGGCCATGGGAATGACATATAGGGCTGTGATAGTGTGGCCATGGGAAAAGGGACTAGAACAATACAGTAATTAAAAAAATACTTAACCCAGCACTTAAACCAGGACTTTTTAAATTAATTTTGATGCATTATAGTTTCACATAATGAAGGGATTTATTGTTATACATTCATACCTGGACACATTCTAACAATATATTTTGGTCCAATTCCCTCTCCAGCACATCCCCATCTTCTCCCTATCCCCAGTCTCTTTTCTCCACTAATCTCCCCCAATTAAATTTTATTGACTTTTCCAGTTTTAAATGCCTTTATGGGAACTATTCAGCTTTCAGGTGTGCAAAGTATACCATACAGTGTTTATAACTTCCCTTTCCTTCCCGATTCCCCACTTCCTCTTACCCTTCCCCCTCCACACAAATAAAAGGGTTTCCCCCAGTTCATTTTTAAGCCAGGACTTTTGATCACTAAGGAAGAGTACTTCTCTTCATTAGGATCCATAACAACCTAACTATTGTCATATATTTTTCTTGTCAAAACCATAAAGACAACTGGGACAAAAACTATGGTATTGAAAACCTGGAGATGGACCATAGATGGTACTATTCTCATTCAAAATAATCAGGCTACTTATGTGTTTTTAAATAATCAAGATTTCCTGTTATTAACCCCTATTACATTTCATCTTCAGAACTAATTCATTTTCAGAATGGGTAAGAGAGAGAGAGAGAGAGAGAGAGAGAGGGATTTATATCTGTTATGGGGGATACATGGAAGAGTCAAAAGACTGGGGTGTGAGCAATGTGGGGGTGATTCTGGATTAGGATCAGGGGCATATCATATTGTTACTATTTATGATTTATGATTGTACAACAACATAATTCCTCAATAAAACTAAAACAAAACAAAAGATTACTAAATATCATGTCTTCCACTTGGTATGAGAACAAATGACTATGGCTAAGGCTTTGCTGAGGTACACTGTGTTTGATGGCTTGGTATGACTAAGTAAGACACAGATAGAAATGAAGGAGAAAGTTCCTCTCTGTATTAAAAGAAACAATGGAGGTAATACCACCCTACCCTCTGTAAGAATGGGTTGGCCCTCCGTCAATTAACACAACTTAATGATCATTTGTAGACACTGACTACTTAAGTTGGTAAGATAAGCAACATGAGTGGGAGCATATTCTCCCCCTTGGGATGGTTATGGACATGAAACACCCATGGGTGGCCACATCCTTCTCATAACTAAATTCGTTGATTCACTTGAAAATGATCTCATGTAGCAGCCTGCATACATCCCACTTTGTTTATGATCCCTACTAATTGGAACTTGACGAAAGCTAAGCATAGCGGGACCAAGCTGCCTGATAGCTTTACCCTGCTCTTAAAGCTTTCTCATCAAGCAGAAACCTTTGTGTCTCTAAACCAAACACACTGCTGCTGCCTTCAATATTACCCATGGAGCCACAATTTTGCATAAAAAAGAAAATGCCCTAATGTGGAGGGTGGTATTTCACAGGAGAACGGTGCTAAATATGTTAACTGCAGCACAGGGAGGTACTTGTGTTCCTCATTTAAACAGAATGGTGTGTACGTGCCTTTGATAATTACCATTGTGTATCTTTGGATCTATGTAAGTTATAAACCCATATTACTGTCATAGTAACCTGGGTATTGATCTTATTTCTACTTGGTTCCAATTTCTTCCTGCTACCTAGAGATAAGTTGCTTTGTTTGCTTGCTCTCATAGCAGAGCTTATCACATTCTGTTGCTCTCTGTATTGCTCTTGTGGGATTTGGTACTGAATTATATTAAACAGAATTGTAAATCTAATGCTATAATTATACTAAGGCTACTATTAATGGCCTAACTTATTGAAGTTTATCAAGTACCAGGATCTTTGCAACTTTATAAGAAAACAGACACTATTAATTGTCCAATGTTACACCTAAATAAACCAATAGGAGCTAAACAATGTGCTCAAGGTCACATAACTGAAAAACAACAGAGCTAGGATTGGAATACAATCAATATGACCTTAGAATTAAAATAAGCACAAAATCCACATTGCATTTAACACACATAATTACTTAATAGATATTATTCACAGTTAATATTTATATAAATTAGATTGGAACAAAGGGGATTCCTTACAGATTTGTAAGGTTTCCATGTTTAAAATCTACTTAAAATTAATCATTTCTGCTTTTATTAACTTGGAAAGAAACCATTTGTGAAATCATTTTTATTTTGTGTCTGTCAATGTCTTAAGATTTTTCACCTTCTTCATCATCCTCTTCTCCTTGTCTTAATTTGAAAGATAAAAAGAAACAGGCTCAGAGGGTTGCTTTTGTTCGTTTCTTTTCTTGCTTTCTCTCTCTCTCCCTGGGATTGAACCCACTGAGCTACCTCCTCAGAGCTCTTTATGTTTTATTTTGTGACTTGAGACATGGCCTTGTATGTTGCCAAGGCTGTACTAAGACTTGCAATCTTTCTGCCCCATCCTCCTGAGTTGCTGGGAATTCACCAAATCTAGTGTCCAGAGTGTTGCTAATTTGATCAACACTTAAAGCTCCACAGCGGTTGGGCCAGAACAAAAATCTCCATCTGTTTGATATCAAAACGAATCCATATTACCAACACTCTACAAGAAATCTGCTAAAAAGCACCCTCATACTTGATTCTTTATTTAATCTGTTTCCTTATAGTCCATTACAATATTTAAATGTAATTTTGTTTAGTCTTTCATTTTATAAGCTAAAGCTTCCTTTGAAGAATCATTATTGCCTTGGAAAACAAGTTTGGCACTATCTCTCAAGTGTTCCACAATATCCATCAAACTCTGAATGGCATTTTCTTTATGTAAACACATTTCCTCTGGGAAAAACTTCATCAAAATATTTCTACCTAGTCTCCTTGTTAGAGGAAAGGAAGGGTTTTGACTAGTGTAATTTTTTTTTTAATATAGAGGCACATCAGAATGACAAAGCAGGTGACAGAAGGAATTTTTCAAAATGAGGGGATCACTCAGCACCAAAGGATGTACACAGGGGTATAAACAACTAAAATATGAGGGACAACCATAAGGCACTCTGGAGTGAACGTCCTAAGCCATAGTCCAAAGAAAGGATCTATAGTCTTCCTTAAAAGCATATTTTTTTTTTTTTGCCAGGGACTAATTTTACTCTAGGTGTCATTACTTCTGTCATTTGTCATCTTTGTCAAAAGTTGAAAGCAAATGGAAGAAAATATTTTGTCATGCGGAGTAGGAAAATTCCCTTACTTATTAGGAATTGATCGAAATCAATAACTTATTTTACTATAACACATTTTTCAAATATCTAGCCAAGTTTAAATATTTAAAGTTGAATAATTATAAGAACTATTTTTTACTTTACTAATCATCAAAAATAATTTTATGACAGACTTCTTAAGCAATTTTTTGAATTTTAATACATTTATGCATTTTCTTTTATAAAGTAAGAAGGTGGGGCTTTTCTTTTTTAGTTTGGAAAAAACATAGACTTGGGATTTTATTTACCTTCTGGCTTATAATTTTCAGCTTTATTGCCTTCTGCCTTCTAGAAAATCCTAGAGGAAGAATTTACTGTTGGTATTTTAGTGCCCCCAAAATGAAGCACAAATTCATAATTGATTCCTCCTATTCAGGTTTAGAGCCTTCTATAATTCCAACTTCATCTAGAAATTTCTTCCCTTATAATGAAAGGGATGATAGTGGTGGTTTTTGAGGAAGAGCATAATATTGTAGTCATAAGAGAATTGTGTAAGAATTTAAAATTTACCCATCTACTCTTGGTCATAGATATATTACTTTAGAGAAAAATCAATTAACCTTCCAATAATTCCCCTCATAGTCACATATTAAAATGCTTATCTGAATTTATAGATCCTATATCCCTTTTTCACATTTTCCTATTGTCTTCAAAATTCAATACATTTGTCTTTTTAAGATGTATTTCAAAGCATAAGGAGATTTGGGGTTTCATTAGCCAAAGGGAATGGACAGTTTCTTATAGCCATATAAATTAATCTTGTCTATTAACCCTGGTCATAAATAGAAATCGATTCTACTTTATAAATGAAGAAAAAATAAGTAAAATATTAATTAAATCTGTAGCTTTCTGCCCATGACAATTATAGATTAGTTTCTAATAGCTTTCTATGAAAGTTGACAACGTGTAATGTATAAATTCTTTATGAAGTATAGATCACCTAGAGATAAATATTTCTCTTTAAAGTTTAGATGAAATAACAACTTTTATATTAAAAAATGCATGTCTGTCTTTTGCATCAAGAAATTATACATTATTTCAAGTCATTCTTCTTAAATTTATGCACAATTTTCTTATAAAACAGAGTCTGGAGTGGTGGCCAAGCAGTAGAGTGCTTGCCTAGCATGCATGAGAACCTGGGTTTAATACCTAGCACTACAATGCAACTAAGTGCTAGAAAAACTAAATAAATGAAAAATAAATGAAATTGATATCCTCTCTCTGAAAAAAAAGTAGAATATTAGGAAATAAAGTTGTTTGCACACTTATATATTAAGAATTGCACTTGGAAAAAAAAAGTTGATTATCTCAGAGATATGTTCTCTGAGTAATCATCAGGAAAGTCTACTGAATCATTCCTGTTCTCCTTTGATTCTCTCTTCCTTGGACACTTAAAGTTGCTCCTCCGGTGGTGTTCCTAATTGTGTCAGGAGAAGTCCACTAGAGTTACTGGTACATACCAGTTCTTCTCCATCCAGGTTGCTATCCTACTCCCTTACAAGTAATGAGCTCCTGCTCCATATTGATTCAACATACTGCATCTGAAGTCACTCTGTGGTTCTGTCTTAAGCAACTGTTTTTTTTTTTTTTTTGTACTTTTCGGTGAGTGTTACACAAATCCTTTTTTTTTTTTTGTCCTTTCCCTTTTTTCTTTTTTAAATTTGTTCAACATAGTCTTACAAAATGGAGGGATTCATTATTACACATTATGAACCCAAGGATATTGATAAAGCAAGTCAAGGCTAATGCCAGTTCATGGTCTCCTGACTTTGAGCTCTCCCTGTTCCCATGTTTCCCCTACTTTGCCCCCATGTTAATTGGCCTTCTCATGGACATCTCAACTGGATTGATAAACCCCCTACTCCCTTCCTCCAGCTGCCTTGATCTCCCCTCTAACCCCTCCTTCCCCTCCCTAACCCCCTCTCTTCACCTCCCAGCGTCATAGCCATGGTTCCCCCTGCTCATGTAAAAAATCACCCATGTGGAGGTTATTATTTAGCTTAGTCAACTTTCCATCTGTCTCTGATGGTATTTTAGCTCCCAGGTATGAGAGAAAGCATTCTGCTCTTGAGTGTCTGAGTTTGGGATATTTCACTCAGCATAATTTTTTCCATCTCTATCCATTTGGCTGCAAATGCCATGATATCATTCTTCCTAATAGCAGAGTAGTATTCCATTGTATATATGTGCCACAGTTTTTGAATCCACTCATCCAGTGAGGGGCATCTGAGTTGGTTCCAAAGTTTAGCTATAGTAGATTGAGCTGCTATAAACATTGATGAAGGTGTATTTCTGTTGTATGCCGAGTCCAGATCTTTGAGAAAACACCCAGTAGTGGGATAGCTGAGTCAAAAGGTGGTTCCATCCTAGTTTTTTGAGGAGTCTCAACACTGCTTACCAGAGTGACTATACAAGCTTTCGTTCCCAGCTGCAGTGATAGTGAGCAATTTGATCTTGAGAACTCCAGCATAGTCTTCTAATTTGTGACTGTTGCCTCAGAAAGGTTGTTCTGCCAGCTTTTTACCATCCACCTAAGATATCCTTATTCACCATTACTTTAGAAACTTGGTGCCTGTTTGCACTTATTTACCTTGAACTTGTTTATCTTGAGGAATTGTTTGATTGTTTTCGGTTTTTGTACTTTCTAGTTCCCCTGAGTCTCTAGGCACTCTGGACCCAGAATAGTAAAGGATTAAATTTGTGAGTCAAAAGCTTTTCTGTTTTGTTATTTGAATATTTGCAATAACATATACAGTTTATTTCCAATGCATAAATACTCTTGTTCTGAAAAACAGGTAGAAAATCCATTCTAAAGTTTATTTGCTTCTAGAAGATCCTATCTATGCAATTCAATGTGTACAGCATCTTGGGTTAAATCTCAATGTTGTACTTCACACTTCAGGTACTACCTCAACCTTGGAGTAGTCCAGTGAATGAGTAATTTGATAGCTACACAGAGATTAATGAGGATAAAACAAATAAGACACTTTCAAAATTTTCTTAAAAATATATTATTTACCAGCACGTAAAAAGGCACTTTACTGATTTACTCCAAATTCATGTTAGTATATGTAATACTTTACAAGAGTAATGGAAATGTGCTACAGCTTTTTAAGTATTAACTTTCAAAAAGAAACTTGAATTGTAACATCAATTTTGATGCCAACTTGTGTGATTTTTAGGTAAGTGACATTCATTTTGAGAATCATAACTTTATCTAGAAAAGGAGGGTTTTATATTTCAAAATCCTATGAGATTTAAATTCGTGTGATATTCTGGTTTCCTGAGATGTAAAAGAAAAAAGTGTAATGCACAGACAAATAAAAGCCAGGTCCTGTCAATCATTTCAACTTGTGAAGGCAAAGGAAGAAATTCTCTTACCCTGTGTGAACATAAGAAACCACTTAATGCATATTTCAATATAATATCAGTGAGAATCAAAGGTTATTTAAAAAAAGTTTCATGTCAAGGTTCTGTTGATTTTGTTACTATTATGGGTTTATCAAAATCTTTTCTAACATTAAAGGTAAAAAGAATTTTTGGTGACTTTTAAAGTGTTCAGCAAAACCTAAATATATATAAGGGCAATAAAATTCTAACAATAAGGTAGTATATATTATGTAGGTCTAATAATTCTTGGTGGTTTGCATTTATTTTTTATTTAAATAAATTTTGGTTGCTGTTCTGGTGAGCAATTACGTACCCTTAGAGTACCAAAAAGTTTTGATTTCTTCTCATTGGTGTTCAGTTTACTTCTAAGATATATAGTTTTTAGATACTTTTACTATTATGAAATTATTCATAAAATATAAATTGCAATATCATAACCAAAACTATATTCATTAATTTGCCATTATTTAAAATGTATTGAAAACTGGTACAAACATGCTATGTCATAAACAAAGATTTTCATTGTTTATGATCAAAATACCTGGCATAAACAACTTTGATGAGGAAAGAATAGCTTTGCCTCATGGCTTCAGAGGTTTCAGTACATGATTAGTCAGCTCCATGGCAGAATATTATGGTGGAAGAGCACAGCAGAGGAAGCTACTCTGCTGACAGCCAGGAAGCAGAGAGAGAGAGAGAGAGAGAGAGAGAGAGAAGGAGGCCTGGCCTTCCAGGGCATGCCTCTGGGGACCTACTTCCTCCAACTAGATCCTACTTCACACAGTTTTCATCACATCCAAATAGTCCATTCAAATCAATAATCTATTTAATGGAGTAATCCATTGGTGTGGTTAGAGACCTAATCATTTCCTAAAATACAAACTCTGATCATTGCTGCACTGGGGACCAAATCTTCAGCACATGAGTTTTTGGGGGCCATTTCATACCCAGACCATAACACACACTTTAAATCTGTAATCATTTTCAGAAATAATATGCACATATTTTTTCAGACATTATAGTACATAAAATTTTTAATTATATAGATAGATGATAGATAACAGATAGATATAGAGATAATTATATCTTAGATATTGTAACAGTTTAATTGCCATTATTTTATTTACACATGCTATGTTTTAGAATGACTTGACTTTGGTGACGTTAACTTTTCTTTTTGGTGCTCCATTTTTAAGTAGGGCTGAGGATATAGCTTGGTGATAGAGAATATGCTTAACATGGGCAAAGTCCTGGGTTCACTCCCACTATAAGGAAAGAAAGAAAGAAAGAAAGAAAGAAGAAAGAAAGGAGAAAAGAAAGAAAGAAAACACCAGTAAAGTAACAAGTAACATATACAGTTTTAAAAAAGGGGGTGCTGTTTCCCAGTACAGCCCTACATCAAGATATTTATTCTATTATGTGTATCACCCATTATAGCAATGCTAGACTACACTTGTTCCTTAAAATATAATATGCTGTTTCACATTTTCACACCTTGGATATGATTGTTCTCTGTGATGTTTAATCTGATTGGTCTAGTAGATTAGATTAAGAGATGTCCAAAATTCAGAGACTTCTAGAATTATTCATGAGGCTGTTTCTAGGAGTGATTGTTATGTGAGAGAGCAATCTGAGGTTGGGAACCAATCCTAAATATGGGCAGCATGCTCCAAAGTTTGGGGACCTGGATGGAACAAAAACAGAAGAACAAGCCAGTGCAGACACAAGCTCAATTCTTACAGAGCAGGTGCTTTGATTGACCCTGTGATTGCCTGAGAGTACCAGACTCCAGTTTCTTCCTTCTTCCAAAGCACTCTGGTGACTCACCGTGGAGTTTCCAGGCCTTTGGTCTTGGTTGCATCATTGATCCTTCTTGATCAGAGGCTCTGGCTTCATGGACTGAGTAGCTGCTGGCTCCTCCAGCTCTCCAGCCTGCAGACAACTATTGTGGGACTATCCACCTCCTGGTCATGTAAACCAATCTAATAAATCCCTTTTCCTCCTTTTTGTAATCATGTGTGTGTGTGTGTGTGTGTGTGTGTGTGTATCCTGTTTGTTTTGTTATTTTAGAAAACCCTGACTAATACATTCCCTCTTCATTTTCAGCATCTCTTATCATCAATCCAAATAAAAAACTATCAGTAAGCCTTGAAAGCTAATCCTTAATCCACTCTTCTTGACTAGACACTGAGAACAGCCGAAACAGTTTTGAATACTACAATAATGCATTATGCATTTGTAAAGAAATAATGATAGTATTTTTAGAGGTAATGATATGAGAAGATCTGCAGGTTATGCTATAAAAATGTATTACTGTGATCTTTGTGCAAAAGTATGTATGCACATATTCATACATTTACCTGTAGAATATGAAGAAAGTACTAACAGTATTTGGATATAGGATAGGATGGAGACATTAATTTTCATATAATTTTAATTTGAATGTTCTATTATAGTCATATATTACTTTTCAATTTGTAAGGGTTTATCAAACATATTTTTCAGTGTTTTATTGTGTGTTCCCTCAAATGAAATTAATCATGGTTTGCTTGTATCTTAAATTATCAATGTTCAATTGCTTTATGTCTGGCATTCTAATAAGAATTTCATAAAACGTTATACCACTTGACATATTTTTAAATGAACAACTAAATATTCTCATTGGAAATTCAAATACCTTCAAAGAATGCAATTTCCACCATAGATGGACAATACAAATTTTTAAATATTTTCAAATGTATTTAATGATATATGTAGGCAATGAAATTTAAATACTATAGAAATTTTACTTCCACATATATCACTGGTATTTGTAAATGAGATCATATTCAACAAATGAATTTATTAATTGTATTAGTATTCATCCTATGAAGACTACAAATGATATGCTAAATACTCTTTAGGGATCATCCTATCATACCTTCTTGCAATGAACATAAGTATAAAATTAATATTTAAATGGTTTTGAATTTCCTGTTTTAATAAAAATTTGTGTCAGAACTTTTCATTATTGAATTTTATTAGAGTTATTGGTATTGATTATATTAGTATTATTATAGCTTTTTTCATAGTAGTAGTATTATAATCTGATATAGATTTATTAGATACTTATATCCAATAAACCATATCAATTTATATCTAATATCTTATAATTTATATCTAATAATTTATAATTGATATCTAATAAGTTATATCAATGTTCTTTTTCTTAAATTAGTTCATATAACCAGAGACTTTATTGCTATAAGATTTATCATTAATTATGCTACTATTTTTCATTTTATTTCTTTCCACATTTTAAATGGTGCATTATATTTGTACAACAAATGATGGAATTTGTTGTAACATATTTGTACAGGCATACAATATAATAATATAATTTGGACCATATCATTCCTCCACACTTCACCTTTCCCTTTCTTCCTCCCTCCCCATGATCAATTTATCACTTTATAAAAGCACAAGTGGGGGAAACGTGTTCACAAAAACAATAAGGAAAGTAAAGAATTTTGATACTGCATTGTATTGCTATATTCACTGAATTCTTGGAACTCTTCACAAGGTATGCTGAGTAAAATAATTAGAAAATAATTAGGTTGAGTCAAATGTCCTTTAGTTTTTTTTTCTTTTTAATGAAAGAAGGGAAGTCACCTGATTTTAAAAGAATTGTGGCTGTCATTAAACATCCACAAGCTCAGTTTCTTCAAAGGATAACAAAAATTCTAAATGAAAATGTAGCAATGATGATATCAAATACAGTTTCACCAAAAGTCATTTTGACTATGTATTCAAAAATATGAAAATGAAGAGATTAGAAATTAATAATTTATCCCTTACAATGTTTTTATTTAAAAACTGAATGTTTGAAGTATAATGTTACTAAGTATTGGAGTTTTAATTTTAACTCAACATAAAAAAATACTTTACAGATAAGTAACATGTCTCATGCTATTGAAAAAAACAGTAGACCAAAGTAAACATCTTGTGTCAGAATGAAAATGAAAAACTGAACCAGGAAAGGCTTCAGGTTAGTGTATTACTATGTCCCTTTACAGCAACCACAGTGTTACTGGACACTATAATAGGGAGACTTTGTTAATTCAGTTTCTTCATATGGCATGCTGAAGAGATGCAAAGTTCATTCCTTAACACATTGGTCTGAATGTGTTCTCCAAAAGTTCATTAAATGTTGTAAACTTAATCCCTAAAATTCATATGTTAATAGATGAAATCATATAGTTGGAACTTCATGATAGCATTACTGGTTTTATAAAAAGAGGAAGAGAGACACAAACTAGAATGACAGAACAGATGTCAGTGCTTTGTTTTATATGGTTCAGAACTGTGAACCACATAAACTTGTATTCTTTATAAATTTTCTGGTATCAGATGTTTTGTTATAGCAACAAGAACCAAAATAAGGCACCTAAGTATAACAATATGCAATTTTATGGCTATTTTCAGTGATTTGTGCAAACCAGAAGTCACCTTTTTGTAAATGCAGATTACTTATGAATAAAACAATTTTAATTGCATTGTGGCTAACAGCATGTGTACATGGTGCTGGAGTTTGAACCTGGGTCCTTGTGCATGCCAGACATACTGTAATCGATGGGCCACGGGGCCAGCCCACCTCAACCTATTTTGAACTCTGAAAATTAACTAAAAGCCTGCAGGAATCCACATATTATTTACTCAAAACAACAGCAAAATTTTTGTTAAGATGACAAAGTCATGCTGTGTTACTTTGTGCTGATTACAGCTTCTACCCCAACTTCATTGTGTCCTTAAAAGCCCAAATTCTCATACATAGCTAGAAAATTAGGAGCTCATTAATGACTGGGAGAGGTTGAACTGAAAGTTCTGAAGTTCTCCCAAAGTTCTATGTCTCCAAAGAACCGTCCCTCTTTGACCTCTCTAGCAGCTTGCTGAAAAACTCCATTCTCAGAATTTTCCTCTATTTGACCTGAATCAGAGTTCACCTGTGACAGCCCTGCCCACAACCATTTGTCATTCTTTTTTTTTTTTTAAATCAGGAACAATTGTTTAAGATTTCAACTGAGGTGATATTATCACTTGAGGTTCAGAAAACTCTAAAACTTGATCAGCAAAAAATAATAGAAAAAATGTGATGCTCATAGAATTTTTAAAAATCTTCAACATATATCTGGAAACCTAGAAAGACACATACATATGCAGGAATGATCGAGAAATCCCAAAGCTCTCACCTCTGATCTAAAGAGTTTCTGCAAGCAGGAAATGAAGCCTAGCGCAGAGCTGACTGTCTGCCAGAGGGCTAAAAGTATAAACCCACACACCCACTCAGAGCCCTTCAGCCAGGGCTGGCTTACTGTGAATTTATGGAAAGTTAAGGAATTTAAGGAATTATCCAACCATTGGATGAAGATTAAGCTAAGCAAGCAGAGAATTCCTTGGGCATACAAAATAGGGAATTTAGATTATGGAATTAGTTCAAGAAAGTCACCAAACAAAGCAGCAGCTATGAAAGCAAACTGCAACAGCAATCCTTGGTAGGTGGGGAAGGATTCTGATTTCCAGAACTGCCAATTTATAATATTTGTTTCCAACAAAACATCAAGAGATATTCAGGAAAAGGGAAATCTGCATATACATAGGAAATAAAGCAGGTAACACAGACTGTATCTGAGGAACACTGGATATTTGTTGCCAAAGACTAAATTAACTAACATAAATTTATTCAGACTAAATAAATTATATGCAAATAATTAAAGACACTGTGAGAATATTCCAGCAAACAGTGAATATCAACAGAGATATAAATTATGTAAAAAGTGACCCATGTGGAAATTTTGAAGTTAAATTGTATAGTATGTGAACCAAAAAGTTACTAGAGAAGTACAATGGTACATTTGACATAGCAGAAGAAATAATCAACAAACTCAAACACAGGTCAATTATGTTGACCTATTCTGAGGATCAAAAAGGAAAGAAAGAAAAAAGAAATATTAAAAAAAAAAGCCTTATAGACCTATACAACACCAGCAAGCAAAACAGCATACACAAAAAATTCTACGAGTAGAAAGGAAATAGAAAAAGGTAGGAGGAATATTTGAAGAAATAAAGTCCAAAACACTTGCCTTATTTTATTTAAAATATGAACTTAAAAACCATGAAACTTAAAGAACTCCTAGAAGGAAACTTCATAGAGATCTATACTCAGACACATTATTATCAAACTGCTTAACTAAAGTCAAAAAGGAAATCTTTCAATCATATATAGAGAAGCAAGTTAACATAATATCCTCTGGGGGTTGGAGCGGTGGCTTGGCGTTGCAGCCCTTACCCGGTATATGCAAGTACGTGAGTTCTAACCCCAGCACCATGTACACAATGGAGTCTCAGAGCAATGAAGGCCAAATGAAAAATTAAAATAAAATTGATTCTCTCTCTCTCTCTCTCTCTCTTTCTCTCACTGTCCCTCTTTCATTTAAAAATAATGATAATATCCTCTGGCTTTATCCATGTTGTCACAAATAATATTTCATCCTTCATTATGACTAAATAATATTACATTGTGTATATATACCACATTTTTTCTATTATTCACTTTTTGATGAACATATAGGTTTATTCCACATCTTGGCTATTGTGAATAATGCTACAAATAATGATAACGAAGACATAGTTTCAGTTCTTTTGGTTGTATACACAATAATGATAGATGGATCATATAGTAAGTTATACTTTTAATTTTTTGAGTAACTGCTACACCATTGTCCACAATGGCTATAGCAATTTACATTTCCTCTTATGATTCTCCTTTCTCCATCTACTTTCCAACATATATTATCTTTGTTCTTTTATATAGTAACTTTCCTAACAAGAGTGAGAAGCTGGATGATCTCACTTATATGTGGAATCCAAGAAAGTTAATCTCATAGAACTAGAGTATAAATTGGTGCTCAGGAGGGGTTGGGGAAGTTGGAGGTGGGCAGGTCTAGAGATGGTGATCAAAGACTAAAATTTCTGGTAGGTAGGAGGAAAAATTCCAGGGGATTTATTCTAAATGCAATGACTATAATTAATAACAATATATCACACTCTTTAAAAATGCTGAGTGGATGCTAAATGTTCTTATAATAAAAAATGATAACTATGTGAGGTATATGTTAGCCAAATCTAGTCATTCCACAACATATCTGTTCTTTAAAATGTAATGACACATACAATAATTCATACAATTTTATCTGTCAATTAGAAATAAAATAAAATATTAAATAAATGATTAAATAATTACATTAGAAATTCACAATGCCCTATATTTTTTCATTGTACAGTTATAAAATCTATTTTTACAGAAAATCGAGAAGTAACTCATGAGGTACACAGTCTTTGTTGTTTTTAAACAGCCGACTTCTTTTTTTTTTTTAATTTTTTTTTTTTAAAGAGAGAGGGACAGAGAGAGAGACAGAGAAAGAGAGAAACAACTTTATTTAGTTTTTCACATGCCCTTCGTTGCTGCAACACTTAGTTGTGTACATGGTGCTGGGGTTTGAACCCGGGTCCTCGTGCTTGCCAGGCAAGCGCTGAAACCACTGAGCCACCACTCCAGCCCCTAACAGCCGACTTCTCATCAGAAACAATTTAGGTCAAAAGGCAATGTGATGACATTGAAAGTAATAAAAGACAATGACGGAAAAAGTTAAGAGTGCAGTATTCATCCACCCTATCCTTCAAAAACAAAGGAGAAACTGAAATATTCTAAGATGAACCGAAACCAAGAAAATATATTACTAACATCTAGCAGACTTGCTCTAAAAGAAATGCTAAAAATGGTGCTTCAAGTTGAAAAGAAAGGACTCTTAGAGTTTACTTGTAATACACAAATCAATAAAGATCATTGGCAAATGTAAATACGTTGGTAAATCTGAAAGAAAGCATAAGTGTACTTGTATTTGTAATTCTCTTCTATGATTTTTAAAAAACAACTACTTAATGTGGTGTTTGTAAAATAGACTACATATAACAATGCATTTAACAATGTAAATTGCATGGTTATATTTTACAAGGAGTTAAAAAGTACAGACCCTTATTTTAACAAGATTTCTGTGTGCTATTTAAATTAATTTGCTACTAATAAAAATCTATTGTTTCAAATTATATAATTATAATCCCCAAGGCAACCACTAAAAAAAAATCAAATGTTATAATAAAATAAATAATGAAAGAATTAAGGTATTATACTACTTATTTTATACAAAGTTAGTAATGAATGATGATAAAAAATGACATAAGTATATAGTAAAAAATGGAAAAGGGGTAGACATGAATCCTACTTTGTCAGTAAATGCATCAATGTAACAGTATTAAACAAACCATTTAAAGAAACTGAGTGGAGGATTAATGTATTTGATTCAAAGGAATAAATAGGTTTAAAATAAAAGAGTGTATAAACCATCCAAACAGCCCTCAAAAGAGAGATGGTATGTCCTTAATAACCTCAAGAAAAATGGACTGAAGACAATTGTTATTAGAGACATAAAAGGATACGTTATGGTGATAAAAGTGTCAATAAATCAATCATAGTCATAATTGGATATAGGCTATCCTGTTTGGATGCATGATACCTTGTTTCTGATACTATTATTTCCCCAATATTAAAGTTTTGTTTTTAAAGCCATCTCACTAATTTCAGGGTCTAAACATGTTCTAATTATGCTTTATTTGATTTTCCTACATTTTTATTTTCCACCTGAGTCATTTGTCACAACAGGATTCTAGATAAGCATAAGGTTTATTTGAAAGGAGTAAAAAGGGTGATTTGAGTAAAGGAAGTTGAAAGGAAGAATTGATACAACCTCAGGGAATTAGTTTGCGGATCAAAAATTATGTGAGTACAATTTTTAGATATAAGATATAATCTAAATTTCATACAGTTAACAAGAAAGAGTAGGTATAGAAACACTATCCCTAGAGAATCTTTGTATACTCCGGAGTCACATACCTATATTACTTGTAAAATGAAGCCCTGTGTCATGTCACACTCAAGTCTTCGCTTGATAAGTATTGCATGTCATTTCTCCAAAAGGCTCATGACTTCTTTAAAGTAATGGGTCATGTCTTATTCATTTTCAAATCCCCAAATACAAAGAAAATAACAATATTACAGATGTTAAATGAATCATTAAAGAGAAACTGAAAAATTACACAATCCCTTCACTTCTGTCACAGTGTGTTTAAAAATCCTTTGAGCAGTTTTCCAACATTGTCTTGCACAAACTCTACTTTACCTTGTTTCATGTTCTGAAATGCACTTAGATTACTCTCACATCAAGGTTTCCAGATATTTATCATTTTATCTTACTGAATACTATTGATTTCATAACTAGTAATCATAGGTTAAATCATATTCCATTTCTTTATAAGTACTTACCTTGACTCTAATATTAATAAGTTTCACCTTATCATCCATCCACATAGCCCATGATATATGTGTGTGTGTATTTGTGTGTATGTGGGTGAGATATACATACATATATATTTAAGCAGTATAGGAGAATTTATTCTTACCTTATTAGTCAAATCAGTCAAATAGTCCACTGAAGTAAAAGCAACTGCCTTTATTTTCACCTTTTAAAATATAAATTAAGTATCGTGCATTGAGATAGACAGATACAGATGGAGATACATACATATATAGAAATATATCACATGGTTTTGGAAACAAAACAAGAAAAAGAACAAATTTTAATTTTCTAATCATTTACATTAAACATAATGTATGTGTACAATACATAGATGTACATATGTACACACAATCAAGTGATAGTTTAAAACTTATTATTCACTGAATAACCTGAATCACTTAGTAACATGGAGTAGCAAAGTGGTATTGATTCTTATTAATATGTAATGTGCATTAACATTTTATAAATAGTAATGTCTCCCTACAACTTCTAGTAGGTTGTCAGTTTTCCACTAATTTGAACCACTGAGAAAAAAGAATGTATGTGTCAAGGTTATAAGTTGCTAAAAGATGGCATCTAATTATCCCCGTAGTTGAACAGAGAAGTTGAGAAAAACGTAATGTGGGACTAATGGACCAGAAAAAATGCAAAGCACCATTCAGCAGTAAAGTAATTGGGCAGAACAGTGGAAGAGACCACAGTAAATGATTACTTCATTAATTTTAAAATTAAAGGGCAAGATAAGGTGGTCACCATCATGGAGTTATTAAGGTAAAACAAGCTAATCAGCACATTTCGAATGTAAAGTTGTCAGCTAATCATCCAATGATTACCAATTTCTGAATATTACAAGAGAAAGCAATTTATTCTCACTTTATCAATCAAACCATGTAATCATATGTTTCACTGAATTAAAAAAATCCTTAATTTATTTTTATCTTTTCTTAATATAATTTAACCATTATGCATGAGAGCTAAACTATTAAAAGATGGTAATTTTTATTTCATCTGCATAAGCATCAGAAGACTCTCTTATCAAAATAACATTAAACATCAAAGCTTTTCAAGCGTGGCCACACTGACATGGTGATTATTGATGTGGAACAGATATATTTGTATCCATCATCTCCTCTCAGAAAAAAGTTTTACGAATAGAAATCTTAAAAATCATTTGTATCTGACAATATCATATTAATATGTGGTTTCTAAGTACATTTCTAAATCTGAAATCGAGAATGAAATCACTTTTGCCAGCAGATCAGCACCACAAAAAGCATGTGGATCAGGATCAGTTCTCCTCGAAGAGCACAGCAGTCTTGTTGCACCAATAGGCTGATGCAGAAGAAAACTGTGTGGTAATGGTAACACACACACACACACACACACACACACACACACACACAGCTTAAGGGGTCCTCACAAGACTTTGCTGAAATTAAGCATATACACAGGACAAAACTGCAAGTCTGAGCAGGAGTGATCATAGAGCTGGGAGCTAAAGATCTCCCAGAGCAACCACAGGGCTGAAAACTGGAATTTCAGTCATCTGGAATGGTGATTGCTGGGATATTCCCACTTTAATATTGGCCACACTTTCATATTTGGGTCAACTATCCATACACTAAAGGCTACTAGACATACATCCCAACAGAGCTGAAAAAACAAGCCTCAGAGGATAAAACTGAACCAAAGTAAATCAACTGCTTGCCACAGCAAACCTCAGTTTTCTTTAAGGGAATTTAACAACATCCAGATACACAACAGCATAGAAGCTTCCAAAGTCCAAGAAGCAGTAAAATCTAATGAATACCCAGGAGAAAAATCAGTCAATAGAAAGAGATCCAGAAATAACAGTCAGAGATATTAAAACAGCTCTCACAACAATGCAGACTATTTAAAGAAAAACATGAATCTAACCTGCAGAGAGATGGAAGTATAAAACAGATCCTTAAAAAAATTGTAGAGAAGAGAAATATAATATGGAAAATTAACAGGGTGGGATTATGGGAGTTTAACCACTGATGGATAATGAATCAATGATTTTAAGCTCATTGGTAGAAACTAACAAGTGAAAAAAAAAACCAAAATAAAATAATAAAAAAAAATACAGCCTCAGTGATCTTTTTAGAGTATCTTGTGCTCTGGCATACATGTCTCTGGAGTCCAGAAAGCAGTGGAAAGTGGTGGTGGGAAGGATAAAAACAACAACAACAAAATGTTTTTTTTAAAAAATGAGAATTGACAACTTTTAAATTCAATGAAAATGATATACCCACACACTCAGTGTTACAAATTCTAATAATAATCATCATAAAGAAAACCATACCAAAATATTAGAATTATTTTAGCGTTCATAGCTCTAGATGTATGATATAAAGAAACGGTAGCACAGGAAGACAGGGGCATGTTAGAGTAAACGTGTATAAGTTCTTCACTGTATGTGAAGTGGTATGATCCCATCTGGATATACAATGCAATGGGTTAAAGTTTGTTTTTCTTAGAAGAAAGATTAAAAAAATTTCATGCAAACATACATAAAAACGTACTTGCAACAATAAAGGAAAGTATACAGCAAAAACAGCAGAAATAATTTGGAAAATCATTTATTCAAAAGTCAGAAAAGAGGAGGAAGAGGGGTCCATAAACAGATTGGATATAGAAAAACTAAATAAATTGTAGGCCCAAGCCCAACTGTACCAATAATTGTACTACATACAATGGTCTAAACATTGGAATTAAGCAATTGAAATATACAGATTTTTTTCTTTTCTTTCATTTTCCTGTACTGGGGATTGAAAGAGGGCCTCCTCATACAGTCCATGCTAGGTAAGTGCTCTGCCACTGAGCTGCATTCCCCAGTCCTGCAAACTTCTCCTAGGATCAAAACCCCCAAATATAAATCATCTGCCTAAAAAGCAAAACAATTTAAAAATAAATATACATATAGGTTAAAAGTAAAAGAATGGGTAAAAGACAGATAATGTGCACAGATCAGACAGCTGGACTGGCAACATAATTATTAGATGGTGTAGAATGAGAAATATCAGTGATGAAAAAATATATTATATAATGATAAAATGCTCAATTCAACAAAAAGATCAGCTTAACGAGCCTAAATGTTTATATGCCCAGCAAAGGACTTCAAAATATGTGATGGAAAAAAGTGATACAATTAAAAGGAAAAATAAGCAAATTTGAAAGTATTGCTAGGAAGTCTACAGACATCCACAAAATACATATCTTTCCATGAGTACATGTGGTGTGTGTGATCAATTTAGATTATGTGTCAAGCCTTGAACAAATCTCAACAAATTTAAAAATGCACTGCAATTATTCAAAATATATCTTCTTTTCTCTTTTTTTTTAAACACAGAGAGAGAGGGACAGTAAGAGAGAGATAGCCAATTTTATTTAATTTTTCACATGACCTTCATTGCTCCAACACTATGTTGTGTATGTGGTGCTTGGGTTTAAACCTCTATCCTGGTGCATGCCAAGCAAGTGCCGCAACCGCTGTACCACTGCTCCAGCCGCAAAAAGTGTATTTTCTGACCACAACAGGATTAAATATGGAATCAAGGACAAAAACTATCTGGGAAGAAACATAAATACTTTGAAATTACATACTAAATGGCTAAAACGGGTATGTACAACATAGCATGCAATAAATTATAAATCATTTTGAATTGAATAACACTGTAAACTCAATATGTACAAATTTATGAGATGAAACTATAGCATTAGTGAGAAAGAAGACTCACTCTAAATTCCTACATTGGAAAAAAAGAATGATATAAAATTAGTGATCTCAGCTTTTGCCTTATAAAGCTAGAAAATAGGAGGAAATCAAATGTACAGCTAATAGAAGGAAGAAAATAAGAAAAATCAAAATGACAAAAAATAATAGAAGTGATAGGAAATATCCATAAAATCAAAAATGGATTCTGGTTAATGGCAATAAAAATTTATAAACCTCTATAATGTAATAGATACAAAAAGTGACAATAAAATCCTACATATTAAAGCATAATAATTATTATGAACAACTTTACAGCAATAAATTTAAAAAGTCAATAGCTGCTTTGCAGCTAGGGTAAGATATGGTAGATAAATTCGGAGTGGTCCAGGAGCCACTCTCTGGGTATTATGGATATATCTGAAGTATCTAAATTGTCCCAATGGTAGAAAGGGCATATTACTTGTTAAATAGGAGACAGTCAAGATTGGAAGAATGTTACGTTAAAAATTCACGTAACAAATGGAGCTGTGTGAATGGTAGCAAAAGTGGTACAACCCTTGCAGAGTTTGAAAAGAAAGGAATATTCAGAATTTGGTGGAATAATTGTAAAACATCAGAAAAATGGGTATAAATTCAGGTACAGGTCTTCAAAAAAAGGTGGTCAGACCTGAGAGCAGCTGAGCAAAACATTTTATTCGGATCCATGACTCTCGGGCCAGATTTACCTGCACTGCCATAGTGAGGGTGGGTAGGGGAAGTGACAGGCAGCCCCTACTGGGCAGTGACTTTGTAGTCTGGGGTGGAGAGAGGAAGTTGGTGGGCCTTGTCTTTCAGGGATTAGCTGGTAAATCCCTCAATCATCAGGCAATTGCCTTTGGGATTTGTCTGCCAGCATCTGATTGGTTGTTCCTTTCAGGAGCAGGCTGCCTGATGCCCTGCAACTATCCAGGCACCTGAGGGCAGGGGCTGCCTGATGCCATGCAACCAGCTACCTGGAATCTACTTAATATCCCAACCTTTTTGGTGATATAGGATGTCAATTTCCATTTGGCTATTTCCTGCTGTTTATGGAGCATTGTAGGAGAGGGGAAGGCTTGGGTGTGGTTTGTTGGTAGGGAGGCGGCTGTAAGGGTGCAAGAGCATTTGGTTGTATGTTACTCCAGTGACCTTGCTCATTCGGTTTCAGGCAAACCTGAAGAGACAGGGAGCAGTCATTAGAAGGAATCTTATCACTAATAAGGGAGTAAGGATGGGGGTCAGCCAGGTGACAAGAGTGGAGTTTAGTTATCCTGGCTAAGGGTCATCTGACTGTTGCTGTCTAAGCCTCTTGCTCAGATGACTGAGAGTTCCAACGCTTTTCTTGATCAGCCCAGTTTCATTGATGTTGTAGCATTCCTCTTTTAGGAATAGACATGTTTCCCCTTTGTCTGCTGTCAAGAGATCTAGTGCTCAACAGTTCTGCAAGGAAACTTGGGCAACAGATGTTATTTGTCCTTGTAGGGAGGCCAGAGAGGCAGCAGATGCCTCTATTGCCTCTTAGAATTGCACCCTAGGAGGCGATTCTGAGCAAAGCAGATTAGGGAAAACCCCTCTAAATGTGGCATTTAGCTTTTAAGCATGCACCTCTAGTAATGTTTAAAAAAGAGCCTTTGTCTTTGTTGCTAAATGTCCATGTAGGACTGAGCTTAGGTTCTATTCTCCTGCCAGGTGTTTAAGACCAACTTGATCAAAATTGATCTTGTTCCAATATATTGCTACAAGTCAGCTGAGATTGTCAGGGTCATTCTTGAGGAACCTGTGAAAAGTATCTTGGCTCCTTTTCCAGTTGTGCCATCTGCCAGGATAGAACAAAGTCTTGCTGACCACATGTGTCCTCACGTGGAAGCATCAGGATCACTGCCCATGAATAATCATCCTCTGCACAATGTTCACTGGTTGGCTATCTGTTCTCTAGGATTACCTGATCCCCCTGACCAGGAGGTCAGGTACTCAGAGTTATCAAGCCTGTAGAGAAGCCCCATTGTCCCCTGAGTTTTGGCTGACTAAACAGGGCAAGAGCCAAAATATTGACTATTTTCCTTAACCCTTTAACTATCTTAACTTTGATAATCTGGTTTTGGTATAAACATCCAGCAGGGCAGTTTCACCAGTCTTACAGTAGGAATACTATGTTACAGCTTTTCAGTTCCCCTTTTGTTAATAACAGTAGAAGTCAGCTTTAGCTCTTATCTGCCCTGTAGGTGATGTGATGGCATGCCTTAATTCACATCTTTCTGTTAGAAGTAGTACTTTTGCAAAACACCAATAAGCAATAGTTTCAGATATAGAGGGAAAGGGGGGGTTGGAGGAGGAGGAGGCATAGTTATAGGTGAGGGACTGTAGCTTCCTGAGGGGAGGAGGAAATGGAATGACCGACCTGTGACCTAAGTAAGTGGAGGTGGGGGATGAAGGGATGGAGCTGAGAGCAGCCCCCAGGGCAGCAGGCTGGTGGAGGGAGGGAAATACAGACCTTTGCAAAAGAATGCAGCCTTCTTAAGCATTTCAAAAGGCTTGTAACCTGGAGCAGCATGCACCTCCCAGATCCCTTCTGTTTTCCTTCCTCCTTTCTGAAACTTAGAGAATGGAACCTCAGGGTACAGTGGTTGGTATTTAAAAGTGACACTTTTTTCTGTCTGCCCATCCAGGCTGTATGCCACCTTGCGTAGGTACTGCAGAGTGTGCTGCATGAACTTGAATGCATTGTAGTCCATGCACCTGCAGCTCTGAGCCAGAACAGCTCTGCAGGGCACCCAGCAGTGCCAGACTCAGCAGGGGCAGCAGGGACTGGAAAGTGGGCAAGCAGGTGGGGAGGGGGGTGTTGGGAAATTACCTTTAGGAAAGATAGAGGAAGAGTACTGGTCTGAGTGGGGGGGGGATGAGAAGGAGAGGAGAAAGATGGGCGGGGCAAGAGCACAAATCCCAAAAAACCTGAACATGTGGCATCTCTGACCATTTCCTTGTCTCATGACAGTAATTGCCCAAATCAGTGAGGATTTGAAAGTCAGAAGTCCCAAAGTGGGAGCTGGAGCGGTGGCTCAGCGATTATGGTGCTTGCCCAGCATGTGCAAGTACATGGGTTCAAACCCCAGCACCCACATACACAGCTAAGTGTAGGAGCAACAAAAGCCATGTGAAAAACTCAATAAAAATCCATCCTCTCTGTCTCTGTATATCTCTCTCTCATAGTCCTTCTCTCTTTAAAAAAAAAAAAAGTCCCAAAGTGTTGAGTAAAAGATCAGCTGCTTATGGTGTAAGTCTTCAAAGAGTCCTAATTTAGTAAAATTAAGATATAGACAGCCCAAGGGGGTCTTGGAGTCAAGAGAGGTATTAGCATTTCTTATGGCTTTTCAGTATCATTCGGGGGTGAACAGGAGAAGAAGGAGGCATCCCAACTTCTGATTGTGCTCACTTGAGGAACCAGGCAGGTGGGCTGAGGCTGGGACATCTCCTCAGCCTTCAGGGGCCTGGAACAGAACAGGTGGGAGAGCCAGAGACCAGGACGCTTCCACCGTCTGCTGGGGTCCCAAACAGAACAGGCGGGGAAGTCTGTGGCCCATGCGCGACTTAACAGACAGACCCCTGGAATGGAGAGTGATATTGGAAGGTCAAGGGAAAAGTAACAGAACTTATCCCCCTTCTGTCAGCCCAGATGGAGGGAACAAGAGGTTTCTGGTTCATCTGTAGGAGAAGGTAGACCTCAACCGCAGAGGAAGGAGTCCAAAAACCCTATCCCGGGTTTCAGCACCATTTGTAAAAAAAAAAAAAAAAATCAGAAAAACAGG
>PVKS010007420.1:0-16113 GCA_004027875.1 Aplodontia rufa
CCCGTGTCTGAATGTGTAGATATTTTATCTTTATTTTATTATTATTTGCTAAACAATAGGATACAATCAATGGTTACCTGGCATGTACATTGAGTCAGGCTTTGTAAGTGACCCAGAGGTGGTGTGAAGGCTGTAGGTTATGTGTAGATACCGCACCACGTCACATCAGGAAGGCGCAAACCTGCTGCAGATAGTGGCATCCAGCGATGTGAGAGCAGTGGTCCTGGAAGCCCAGCAGGATGGTACTGGGAAACCCTTTCCTCCCCCATCAGACCTACCTCCCACCGCACACCAACAGTCCCTCTGTTAGTGTCAGAACACTCGATGCAGCCCAATTCCTTTCCTCCCTGAACTTCTCTAGTCAGTATTCTGAGGCCTTGGTGCCTGGTCAGTATCCAGCTCTTCTGGGCACATGAGAAGGAGTGTGCCCACCTCTCTTGAAACCTGCTAGAAATACCATACTGCCAAGAAATCAGACGCGAGCTCATGGAGGCAAGCTTGACTTCTGCAGCAGGCATGCTGCCCGAGACAATCCAGCAAGCAGGCACACCCGGGCGGGCAGTTGGTCCACTCTGATCTCCAACGCAGCCCTGCGCCTTGCTCTGATAGGGCCACTATCTATGTGACTGGCTAATCTTAGAACTGGGGAGGGCAAAGGAAGGGTTGTAGTTGAAATGACTATGACTGGATTCAGACTGGGATTCTCAAAATGGCTATGATTGGACCTTACGTTCCAAGGAAGGCTGAATACTACATTCTGAAAATGGACCCACTACCTTCTATTTCCCACACAAGGAGATGTGAGTAGATGGGATCATGGCACATGGCAGCATGTCTAGCTCTCAGGCTTTTCCTCCTGGGGGTCACAGGAACATGCATGGATGTGGAGGTGCCTTAAGGAGGAGGCAGATGCTGGGCCATGCACACATGCAGTGGGGAGATGCCCAGGAGGGGTGCCCAGGCACACAGGCCACTCATGTGAGGCAGCAAATGCGGTTGTGCTGAAAGGAACTCAAATTGTGGAAATGCTTTGGATAACCTGGAATAACTTGACTATCATTGAAAAGAAATCTCCAGAGTACTATGCTGTTAGCAACTGATGATATCTTAATGTGTTATCTCTTCTGGAGCATTTCCATTGCAATAGACAATCCCAGGAGAAGAGATATCTTGAACGGGAGGAAGGAATTACTAATGATGGAGGAGGAGACCCCTGGGCATACTGGAGAAGATGGCACTAGGAGAAAGCAGCCCTTATCAGCTCTCTAATTAAACTACAAAGGGATCTGGAGAGGTGACTATGCACAGGACATGGTGACGAGGTGACCACAGAGGCTATGAAGTCCAGGTCCTCCTGCAGGTGGCTATGCACAGGATGTGGTGACGAGGTAACCACAGAAGCCATGGGGTCCAGGCCCTCCTGCAGGTGACTATGCACGGGACGTGGTAACAAGGTAACCACAGAGGCCATGGGGTCCAGGCCCTCCTGCAGGTGACCATGCACAGGACGTGGTGACGAGGTAACCACAGAGGCCATGGGGTCCAGGCCCTCATGCAGGTGACTATGCACAGGACGTGGTGAACTTAATGTGACCCACTCTGGAGATAGCACAGTCTTGTGCTTCTCACTGTGTCCTCTGCATACTTCCTACTTGGGCTGTCCTTTTGTAATTAAGAGCAGAGTTTCTTGTTGTATATTTTTGTCTGTGTACTAAGATTTTTATAGATGTTTTCTCTGTTGCTTCAGCTACAAAAGGAACATGTTCTGAGGGAAGCCAATAGCCACGTAGACTTTCTGCCTGAGGCTCCTGTACTTTGAGGAGGTGCACAGGGCACATGAAGAAGTCACCTGGAGGGACCGTGCAGCCCCTCGGTTTGCTGTGCATGCCAGTGGAGGGGCTGCAGCAGACAGCTCGGGGCGGGCAAGCCTGTGGTAGCACCAAGCTCCAGCTGCCTCTGGTGCTAACTGCATGCCACTCAGACCTGCAGAGGTGGGTTCCCCAGAGCAGGTGTTTGGGAGGGAGAGCTGCACACTCAGGCTCCTCCCCCTGGCCCTGCCTAGTGTGTGGGCTGAGGCTCTGTTCAGTTAAACTAGTGATTTGCTTAAGAGCCCACTGGCATCCTCTCAGTTGGAGGCCCTGTCCGGGCTCTGCCCATTCTGGATGAATCTCCTTTCTTTCTAGCTAGGCACCAGGGACAGGGTGGGATGTCAGAAAGTGTGTCTTGATTGACTGACAAGCTTCTTGAGGTCAAAGACTGAAATTCCAGGGACACCGCCCAGTATGTCTAGCACAGAGCTTTGTTGTGGATGTACAAGAGTAATGGTTAATCGATTCCTGTCACTTTAGACCCAGCTGATCAGTCTGGTCCAAAATACTCCAATGCTCGGCCCCTTTTGTGGCCTTACTTCCATGTCCTCTTCCTCGCTCCGTCCACGTGTTCAAGGCCTTAGCCTCCTGGGGCCCTGCCTGCAAACTGCATTTAAGCATGCTGTCTGTGTTTTCACAACGTCCTCCTGTCCCTCACACCGCTTTCTGCAGGATCCATCCAAGAGTCCTCACTGCATCACCCCTTCTTGCCATGGAGAAGAAACTGGTTTTCCAAGAGGCTCAGCCACGGGTGAGAAGAGAAATGGCATGGTAGGGCTTTGTCACAGAGGAAAGCTTTGGGGTACGGCTGACACCAAGCTCGGCTGCCTGGCTGCCCCAGCGTCCAGCCCCCCCCCTTGAAACCCAGCCTTCTCTGACCCTCTCAGGCTCCTACACTGTTCTCTGCCCTGAGAGGCCTGCAGCCTTTTCTCATGTGGCTGGCATCCGCCCGCTGCTCATGCTGGCTTCCTCCTGCTGCAGGAACAGCTCTTGGTGAGGCTCTCTGGGCCTCACGCTCCTCAAGGTTGTGGATGGTCCTTTCCCTCAGAGAACCTGCTTCTGTTGTTCTGGTGTGAACTCTCTGGCTGTGTGTTTCCCCAAGCATAGCAAGGTACACAGGCATGAGCTGCTTCCTGCTCGGTGCTCTTCTGCAGGGAGCTCACCTTGGACCGAGCAGAGGGCACGGTCAGGCCCTCACCTCCTCACCTCCTCATCCTTGCCCAGAGGCAAGCACTTGCCTGCTCCTGCTGCTGCAGTCCTGGCTTCCAGCTCCCAGGCAACCCTGCGTTCCAGGGTGAAGCTCACACCCGTGCCAGCAGGGCCGCACACCCAAGCGGCAGTGTTCTCCTTTCTCTGCAGAGGGAACCACTTGCCTTCCTTGTGTCACAGTTCCTTTCCCATGATTGCTAGGGAGCATCGAAGGCTGCTGAGCATGGCTGTCACATGAGGAGAGGGTTACAGTTCCTGCTGCCCCAGCAGAGAGAAGAGTAGCTGCAATGACTGCTCATGAGTGACAGTAGCCTGGTTACACACGGTCCCCATGTGGCAGGCCCTCACTCTCCACACCACCATCGCTGCTTTTCACAGCCACCCCATAAGGAGGGCACGCTGCATTGAAGGAGGAGGGAGAGAAAGGCTAGAGCTGAAGAGGCCTGTAGAAGCCAGCAACTGCAGCCCTACTGGGCTCCCAGCACCTGCCCAGCCTCCGTGCACCCTCCCTCCACTCAAGGAGGACACCAGCCATGCTGCTGTTGCAACCATCACAGCTCAGAGCCCTTTAGAGTGCCAGGTGCACCTGCTAAGGTTAGTCTGCTGCTTCAGTGCTGCGTTTCCAGAACTTTCTGGGCAGGATACAGCATGGGTGTATTGGATATTAGGTTGAAACCTTCTCTTTCCCTTGTCAGGAGTGGACAACTGAAAAGCAGGGCAGTTCCATGTTCCCCAGGGAATGCTCATTTCCTGGCAAGCAGTAAAGGGTTAGTGAGGGTGGCTGGGTGGCTCTTCCCCATCTGATTCCTCTTCCCTTCCTCTGCCGTAGCACTGCTCACCTCATCTTAACCCTCTCTTGGAGCTGCAGTGCACCCTGAATGCCCGCAGTTAGGAGGAAGCATGCTGGACAGGGAGTGGCTGACCCCAGGCACTAGTCACTGGGCCATCTGCCTCACCGGAGCACAGCAGCCCTCTCCCTCTGCCCTCAGGAACAAGGGCTTTTCGTGTGCCTGTTTAGCAGTATTCATGCTCAAATCCATTAATTAATGAAGATTAATCAATAATTATGCATTCTATAGCCACCCAGAGGCCATTTCATGGTGTGTTTATTGCCTGGTTCAGCACTGGGACTCAGCAGCTCCCTGGCTCTGCTCACAGTTTGTCTTTCCAGGATGCTGGAGTGACAGCCCTACACTTGGGCCCCTTCCTCTTGGACCCTCTCCCATGCAGGGCCCTCCCATAGCTCCCGCATAGCTACTGTCTGCACCAGTCCAGACCTCTCAATCCGTCCCTGGGAGACAGTGGACTCAGGCCCTTGAGCTCACTGCGCTACGGAGGGATGGAGCCAGGCAGCTCAGGAATGGTGCCCTGGGTGCAGCAACGCCTCCCTGGGCAGCCCTGGCAGTGACTGGCACTTGTTGCTCACAGGGGGCACCACCACCCAGCCCAAGCTCTCTGCCCAGTGTGTGAAGAGGCATTCTGTGGGTCTGGAGGAGGGCAAGTGGAAAGCCAGCGTGATGCTGTCCCCCGCAGAGCCGAGCGCCTGCCTCCAGGACAGGAAGGAGACTGCCCTCCAGCACCCAGGTGATTGGGGCCCACGCAGACACTGGGGTTGGCATACTTCTGGCACTGATTTCCGTGTGTGGCCCAACATATCACTGGCAGATCCCTGCTTTCCAATCCTGGCTACATGGTGCCCTTGGGGGAAGGTGCTGACATAGGTGAGGGCAGGGTAGGGCTAATGGATGCCCAGCCTTCATGCCTCCGAGCCTCCTTCTACAGGTGCCCTGGGAGGGCAGCTGTTCTGCAGTCCTCTTACGCCCTCCACCCCTGTGACACCCACTCCTTCCATTCGCTGAGCCAGGCTCCCTCCCTGGTGCTTGGGAGGAGCAGTGCCTGGGGCTCAACTCCCGTTTCCCACACTCATGTTTTCTTCACACGCACAACGTTCTGCCCCGCAGGGCCCCAAGACAGTCAGAGACCAGAGCTTTCATTATGTTGAACACTCAGGGAGGTCAAGGCAGAGAGTATGTAAATGCTTTCGAGAGCAGGTGATGAAAGATTCTCCTCATCTCCACCTCTCTGATGTGGGGGAGTCCTGGGGCAGGTGAGGGAGAAAACAAGGGCACACTGGATGGTGCATCTTGGCACCAGGTTCATTATGAAGCCAGTGAGTCGTACTGGTCATACCCAAGGCTGCATCCCCAGGAGCCGTCCCCCTAGGAACTGGGTTTAGGACCACAGCAGAAGACCAGGCAAGGTCCATGAGAAGGCAGTGGAGAATTTGGAAGGGCTGTGCTGGGGCGTCCAGGGACAGGACCAGCTTCCCTGCACCATCTGAGGGGTCCACAGCTGCCCTCAGCTGGGGTCCTCTTCCCCTGCTGTGATGGTTTAGATGTGAGGTGTCCCCAAAGGCTCATGCGTGAGACAATGCAAGAAGGCTTAGAGAAAGGATTGGGTTCTGAGAGCCTTGAACCAATCAGTGCATTAACCCGGTGATGGGGATTAACTGAGTGTATGGCTGGCAGTGGTGGGTCCCCCAGGGCATCCCTGAAGAGTGGAGCTTTCTCTCTCTGCTCCCCCATGCCAGGCTCCCAGCTGCTTTCATCCACAACTTCCACCATGATGTTCAGCCTCACCTTGTGCCCCAAGGAAAGGAGCCTGCTTTCTATGGACTAAGACCTCTGAAACTGTGAGTCCCCCAAATAAACATTTGCTCCTCTAAGTTTGCTCTTGTCAGGTCTCTTGGTTACAACAGCAGAAAAGCTGAAACAACTGGTGGGGCCACGCTGGGCCACCGGACTTCTCAGCAAACCCTGCGTGGCTTTGACCCTTTTCCTGCTCTTCCAACCCCAAGCCAGAGGCGAGCAGCAGGTGCTCTATGCTGGGGTGAGGCCACCAGTTCACTGATTGGGTGCCCCATTGTTGAGGATGGTTCTATGAGGTAGCCTCAGGGCCAGGCAGGCCCAGGCTAGGCCCAGGAGGGCTGCACAGTCCTGCTCACAGGACAAGACGGAAACATGAGCTTCTCTTCAGGAGGTTTACAGAAGAAGGCCCTCATGTACTTGCAGGAGGGTAGAGTGTGGGCCCAGCCAGGTTCACCTGGGACAAGGGGAGGGGAGGAAGAGCCTGCTGTGTATCTCTGCCATATGAGTATGAGTGCCCCTGGGGACCTGAGGGTGCTGCCCTGCATGCACATGGGTGACAAGGGGAGGGGAGGAGGAGCCTGCTGTGTATCTCTGCCATGTGAGTGCCCCTGGGGACCTGAGGGTGCTGCCCTGGGTGCACATGGGGGACAAGGGGAGGGGAGGAAGAGCTACCATGTTTCTCCATGCAAGTGACCATGAGGGCCTGAGAATGCTTCCCTGAGCTTCACCTGACACGGGCTGCCACCTCTTGTCCCCAAAGGGGAGGTGGAGATCTGATCTTTCTTCAGCCTCTCTTAGTAGGCTGCCCTGAGCGCTTGCCGCACGTGCAGACTTGCTGCTCAGGCCTCAGGAAGGTGTGAATTTGTGGGAAGGTGGGGGTCTTAAGTCATCAGCCTGAGCCCAGGCTCCACCCAACTTAAGATGATCTTTCTGGTCTGCATATCAGTTTTCTTGCTTTAATCAAGAGTCACATATTTTCTCTATGTAATTGCCCCAAGAGGCTGGAATTACCTGGTGCATTTTCAGGACAGTTCTGACTGCATCTCAGAACTGAGAACCTCTGGTTTGGCTCTTGTCAGAGAGAGGGATGTGGGTGGAGGTCAAGCAAAGGTGGGGACCAGAGGGTGAGGGATCACACGTGTAGCTCTGTGGCTATCACTGCCCCTAGCAGCTCTGTGAAGGACATGTCCAGCAGTGGCCCAGCACCTGAGAGCAGCAGCTGAGAGTGGGGCATCAGGAGCAGGAGAACGCTGATGTAGGCAGAGCTGCAGCCTTCCCAGGCACCAGCTGTGCGGGAGTGTGAGTGGGCAGGTAAGGTGTCCTCTCCACACACCCCACAGGTGCACTGTGAGTGTGAGTGGGCAGGTAAGATGTCCTCCCCACACACCCCCTCCAGTGCAGGGTGAGTGTTAATGGGCAGGTAAAGTGTCCTCCCTCCCTACACACCCCCTCCAGGGCAAGATGAGTGTGAATGGGCAGGTAAGGAGTCCTCCCTACACAGCCCTGGCTCCAATGCAGGGAGAGTGTGAATGGGCTGTCACATACCCAGGTATTTGGTCTGCATGAGTGGCAATCTCACAGGTCTACCTCGCAGAGGGTACCTCAGGGAGCCTCCTGAACACAGCTGCATGTCAAGGAGTTTTGTTGGTAGCCTCCCATCAGTGCTGAGTTGCTGGTCTCTGCCTGCAGAAACAGTTGATATGTTAGTCCCTCAGCCTCCGCAGTATCTGACTCAGGATTATAAGTTACGGAGGGAAGGGAGGAATGAATCAGATTGCCCCCATGTGCATGTCCCTCCCTGTCCCATCACTGTGGTGACATTTGAAAGCTGTCAGTCCTATGATTCAGCACCTAGCTCATGCTGGTAGCTCCTGAGGCACCAGAGCGCCACAGCCAGCCTGTTAGAGGAAGCACTTGTGCCCAGGGCTCTCATGCCTGGGTGCCTCTCCAGAGCTCACCAACACAGAGCCACCAGCCAACAGCACAGGTCCGCATGCACCACAGCCCCGGAAGCCCCAGGCCAGGGCTCTGCCTCATGTGTGCCTGGAAATGCAGTTAACCTTGCATGGACACCAGCTGGGCACTCCAGTCCAACCCAGAATTTCTCATACTTGGAGCAAGTTACGTGTTGAGTCTGGAGCAATGGAAAATAAGAGATGCTTGAGTTTGATGGCTGCATCAGGCCTCTCCTTTGAAGGTCTTAACACAATTTTAAACCTCAGGTAAAAAGCGCTTCTCCCGAGAATGAGCTACTTAGTTTGCTTCAGACTATTTCACTGGAGCAGAGCTCACCAGACACACAGCACTAGAGTTTCTCCACGACCACTGGTGCTGAGTGAATGCCTCTTGCAGACCTGGGGAACGTCCCGGTGGTGGTCATCCCCGGGAGAGGCAACCCAGCACTCGACGTGAACAGGGCACCCACAGCGGGCACTGCTGAATGGTGCACATGGCCGCGCACAGAGGAGGTTGCAGGAAAGGGTCCCACAGCCCTCAGTGGGCAGACACGGGCAGGGTGTGACCTGCAGAGCTTGGGAGATGGTAAGGAGTTGAGAGTGGAAAGTGAGAAAGGAGATGAGCAGCAGCCCGCGGGGCCCAGCTGGGAACCCTGAATGAGGAGTGCAGATGCAGGTCACCAGTCCAAAGTCTGCACACCGCATCCCCATTTCAACCGGCCGTCACCTTCTACGAGTCTCCTGTGATTCCACGGTGCAACACATGCGGAGGAGCAGCAGTGTGTGCTACCCAGGGCTCCTTTCACTGGAGCAGCAGTCATGAGACACAGCAACTTTACACTTGCTCCAAAATCCAGAATCCCGAAGCACAAACCTTAGAAGAATCTCCCCTTGTCTCAAAAAGCCGAAGTCCTACCAGTGCCCCTTATGTGGCAGATCACCTGAGGAGCCCGGCTCCTGCCCCCTCTGCCTGCTTGGAGCAGCTCGCAAGGTCCTGCTCCACTCCAGCAGGCCTGTGCTGGAAGAATGGGTCTGAGAATGCGCCTGTTGTGTAAAGGGAGAGAGCCAAGACAAGTGGCTTTGTGCATCCTCTAACGAGAGCTGGCCTGTCTGCTTTTGTCAGGCCGATGAGACCCCCTGCCCTGTTCTTAGCCTACGGTGAGCTCCACGTGGGATGTGAGCACTCTCCAGCTCGCGTCCCTGTGGATGCCACCTGCTGCTGTCTCCACAAGAGCTCCTTTTGCAGGATCCTGGCTCCGTTGAGGCTCTGTGGGCCCCCAGCCTCATTATGAACCAATGGAGAAGAACTAGGTGCTCAGCACTCAGAACCGACAAAAGAGTGACTCCCCACCGTCTCAGGGGCTGGGCTCCTGGGCACCTCAGAACTGTGTCCCCATGCTTCAGCCCTGCTGCCTGCTATTTCTGACCCAACATGCAGTGGTCCACCTGACCGTCCTGCTGCACAAACTGAGGCTCAGGAGGAGCCACATTTCACGTGGTTATTATGCCCCACAGTGGCTGATGACTTTGGAATGACAAGGACAGAGCCCTCCCCATACCATGTGACTTTGTGTCCCACAGGGCACTGATGACTTTGGGCTTTGGGAAGTACCTTGCTGCCCATTTTCAGATGCCACCCCTCCCATCCATCCCACGGATGTACTAGTGTCAGATGACAAAGAGCAGGGGCATCGACCCTGCCACCCAGACCTGATCCTAGGTTGTTCAGCAGCTCTGGTCACCTCCTCCCTCCCCATCGCCTTGCACCTTTCCTCTCTGAGAAAATCTCTATGGGTCTCTTGCTTCCACATTCAGAGACAGGAAAGACGGGAACTGCAAGGGGAAGAGAAGCCACATGGCAGGAAGAACGGCCCTGCCCTCCCTGTGGAACCGCACGAGACCCATGCCCCTCTTCTCTGTCTCCACCTGGGTGCGGAGCAGCTTTCACACGCAGCTGCACTTGGTCACCACGACCTCTGTAAAGAAGGTGCAGCTGTGTGTGCTTCACGAAGGCACTGACGAGTGGAGGAAGAATCGACTGCCTTCCAGTCACGTATGGGGTGAGCAGGGCCCAATGGAAACCCAGACTCAGAGAGCCCTGCACCAACCCTTTCACCGTGGGTTGAAAAGACAGTAAAAATATCAAGAGGTTTTGTTGGACTAAAGCACAGAGCTTTAGGGGCCTCTCCACCTGCAGGCTGCCTGCCACCCCCACTCTCCACTGGCCCCAGTTTCCTCTCCTACCTGAAAAGGCACTGGACTGGGGGCCAGCTGCACCCTAGCAGGTCCCTAGGTGGCAGCTGGCTGCTCTTGAGCAGTTGGCTTCACGTGCAGGGGGATTCACATCCCCTCTGAAAGTGAAGTTGGGCCCCCAGCGAAGTGTGCTCAAGGGAGGCTTCTTCCTGCCTCTCTTCAAGGTCCCCTCCTGCACAGACTCTCCAGGAAAGGCAGGTCACACAGTCCACACAGGCCTTCTCCAGCAACTGTGTTTCAATGGAGTAGAACGCTTAGGCTCAGAGGAAAGAGTTTCCAATTAGGGAATTAGATCCTGGGAAGAAGGCTCTGAGATCTGTCCAAGCCCTGAGGTCCTTCTTGATCCGTGGATAGATCACAGACCCACAAGTTGCAGAACTCGGCAACCTTTTTATCTTGTTATAAAACATAATCTGGCCATAACTATCACCTACACAGCCCACATGAAAAATCCATAGGACTTAGTAAGCGGCCATGCTCTGCCCCCCTGCAGGCTCCGCACACTCAGTTCCTCTCCTTCCTTGCACAGACTTAGATGCCTGCTGCTGCCATGCAGGAGAGACTTCAAAGCACAAGCCACCTAGAGGAGAATGGCCAAAGCAGGAGTCATTCCTAATTGATGCAGAATAACTTTCTCCAACTGCAAAGGCTTCCCCGTAGGCCTACATAGCTCTGGCAGTGTGAGTTGCACATGAGATTCCGTGTGGAACACTGCTACATAAACCTGAGCTTCCCATGCCAACTTAAACTTTGGCCTTTGCCACTCAGGACCAGAACGAAGCACCAGGGAAACTTTCCTCTTTGATCTCAGGGTGGGAACATTTCCTATGGACAAGATTTGCCTCTTGGGAAGTGCAGGGGCAAAACCAATCCAGGTCCCAACATAGGACAACACCCACCAGTGTGAGTTATGGTGCTGTGAGTCCTGGCCCTGCTCAGAGACTGGGCGCCAGCCACAATGAGTGTGGCAGACCAGGGTTGCAGATCTCTTGGGTCCCAGCTTCCACCCACAGCTCTCTGCTTAATCTAGTTGGCTCATTCAACCACCTTTATTGGGCAGCCACCACTTGCCAGTTCTTCGATGTGGGGTGACATCAGAGTTCTGCTGAGGCTGGTTTAAAACCATGGGCTCCAGCTGTCCACAGAACTGAGGTGCAGACTGAGGCCCTGAGAGTGTGGATGGGGCTGCTCCAGGGACAGAGCATGTAGAGGATGCAGGGTCATCCCTCAGGGACATACTGAAAACCCACCCTCCTGATCCTCACCCAGCTCGGGAATCCAAGTCCTGGTGGAAAACTTGCTGAACGGAGGGAAAGGAAAGTAAACTTTCATTTACTAGTTTCTGCTAGCTTGTTTGTCCTTTTGCTTTTTTCCCCCTAAATATAAGTATCTCCCACACATATATTATTGCTAGCTACAGAACTGACTGCCTAATTTTTTCAATCATTAAGTTCTGCCTTTGGAAAAGGAGAGAGAAAAATTACATCATTAAATAAAGGGGATGCACACTACCAGAGATCACATCTTGCTCTCTGCTGTACACCAACCACTTAATTTTTAAAGAAACTTTCACTTGTGAATAATTTTAAATGCACAGAAAAGCTGAGTTCTCACATACCCTCAACCTAGTTCCACCTAAAGTTAGCATTTTACAGATCCAGGGGTCCTTTCCCCAAACTAGGACGGGAGCCTGAGTGCCTGATCAGCACCTGAGCTATAGACCGTGTGAAGTCAACAGGTCACTCACTGGTGGCCTCTCCCCACCCAGCATCCAGTCCACCATGCCACACTGATTTAGACATTGCTTTCAAGTTACTGTTCATCGTATTCAGTGTTAAGCTCAGATCGCTGACGTCGCAGTGAGCTCCACAGTACAAGTCACTCACTGCTAGCTTCAGTTGGAACTCTCTTCCTAAGGTAGAGTCAACAGATAACTAATCATCCTTTTATCTGTTACCTCTGGACAGACTTCTTGGATGACGGATGATTTAACTAGGGAAACCAAGACCTCCCTGTTAGTGGAAGAGAGGCGAGAGCCTGCGTGTTACGGAGAATGGCCAGTCATTCAAGGACGGTGGGCAATGAGGACAGCATCCTAAATGCACCCATGGGTGAGAGGCAAGGCTGCCGCTGCCTCGCCAAGTCCTCACAGAGTCAGGGAAGAAGGGCCAGCACATGACACCATTCTTTTCTCTGCATGGACAAGTCAGACGTTACCTGACAAAATCGCTAACCACCGTAAAGGGAGACCTGCCTTAGAATCTGCCATGCAACCAGCACACGCGGTTACTTTATAAGAAATCCGAACACTGAACCATGAAGTCCAGCACATATTTCAGGAAATACGGAGAATTTCCAGTTTAAACAGTTTCAGCCCCAGAGGCCAGCACCTTGGCCTGACAGCCGCACCCGCTCTCTGCAAAGCCCACAAAGGTGTCCCAGGCTAAGCACCTTGCACGGGGTACATTGCTCTTTCCAGTAATCAACCACCGCGACCTCCGGTTGGTAAGTTTTGTCTGACATTCAGTGCCATTTACACGGCCTCTGGGGCTGCTTTGAGGGCAGCTTCTCTGCTGGATTCTGTCCTCCTGGATTGGCTTCTAACTCCATTCTACTTTCAAGGTAAAGAAGTCCTTTTCCTGTCTTCTGATCTTGGTGTTGGTATTTTGTTTCCACTGCTTGATTCTTAAATTACATGTGAGGACTTGGCTCAGAATCCACACATCATGATTTAGTCCTTCTCTTGTTTGGCTGCCCAGGAAGCCCCGTGTTGCCTGGCTCAGAGTCACATTCCCTGATCTCTCTGCTCCTGACTCAGCCTGTCCAGGGTTCACAGTGACATCCAGCACCCAAGGCCCAGGCTGCCCCTGCACAGGGGCCATCATGGGAGGAGAATGAGCCCTGTACAGGGCCTGTCTGAGTCACCTGTGTGGGGCAGCATGGAGGCAGGGGCAGCATGGAGGCAGGGGCAGCAGGAGTCTGCTGTCAAAATGAAGTTTCAAACACAGAGGGTTAGTCTAAACAAAAGTCTCTGTCTCCCAGGTAGGGTGCACTTGGAGGTGACAGGCTGAGCAGAGGGCCAGCCCAGGAGAGCTCAGCCAGCCACAGGATGAACCGGAACACCTGCAACCTTCAGACCAGCTGCTCTGGACCTACCAGGTCTCCACATCCACAGGCTTTCCCTGAGCAGTGTCAGCTTCAAGGGCTCCGCATCCTGGGTTCCAGAGGCGAATTAGCCACAGTGCTGTGGCTGGGGAGGAGCGGGTCCCAGGTAGTGGTGACAGTCAGGGCAGGCCAGGAAGATAGCATGCGACCCTGTTAGCTTCACTTTGTGTGAAGGAAGGAGGATGCCGGGGACTTCCCCAGCAAGCTCACCTCTGCTGGACACCGAGGAAGGCCAGTGATGGGCTCAGGGATGACTGTATTGATCACTGGCTCCCTCCCTGCCCCTTGGTTCTGCTTGCCTGGAAAAGAGAGGATGGTCACCAGAGGCGTCATTTGCATTTTCGATTCTAAGTGAGCCAGTGGCTGAGCAGCTGCCTGCTGGGTCGCAGCACTGCTCCATGGAGCTTCTTCTGCTGCAGGCAAGCACGGTGGCTGAAGGCTGTGAGCCGGCCCTCTTTGTTCCTTCTCTGTGGTGCGCTTTCTCCCCCTCCATCATGTTCCTGTGTTCCGAGAGGAGTCTTCTGGGAAGATGGTGAGAGAAGCTTGTGATTTATCTTCGCTCTGTAGCAGATGCCTGCCTCCGCTGCAGGAGGTTGACCTTGTGCAGAGATGCCACTGTCCCTGCTTATTAATGTTCTGTTCCCACTAATGGCCAGGATCTGAAGCAAGATATTAGGAGAGCCCTTGGGCTAATGGCAGCCCGGGTTTCATGGGACACACATGGTGCCATGCTCTCGTGAGGACATGCTTTCCCTGGCAAGAAGACGGTTGGGAAAGGAGTGCACGAACCCACTCGTCCCTCCAGGTTCTCCCTTGCCTTTGGAACCTCCTTCGGACACCTCGTCAGTCACGGCTCCAGTCCACTTCCATGGACCCCCTCAGTCCAGGCCCCGTGGCCTCCGGCCTGGGTCTGCTCACTGCAGCTCCTACCTGGGCCCGTTCAGCACGTCACTCTCTGCACACCCAGAGCAAAGCTCAGCTTCTCCAGCAGAGGCCTCTTGCCCTGCAGTCAGAGCAGTGCTGGGAGGTGGGCAGTGGGAGCACCTAAGGAGGGCAGCTGTGCACAGAGGCAAAGGGGCCACCTATCTCTGCTTTCCAACAGCTAAGAGGCCTGGGAGACATCCATCCTGGAGCACCCCGTCCTGTGTCTCCACCCTCCACACCGTGCACGGCCCAGGTCTTAAAATGCAGTGAATGAAGAAGCAGAGGACAGTGAAAGTCTGAGGTAAAGGAAAGGAGAACAGAGCAGAAAGGACTTGGTGGGGAGCCAAGAAATGGGGTGTGGCTTTCAGCCCTCACGCATGGGTGACACCCACGTCTTCCCAGCTGCTGTCTTCAGGGTGGCCGCACACTGGGGAAAGCTGCACCTAGGCACACTTGTGACTTTCCAGAAGTGGGTGACATCGGAGGCTCTAGCCGTGACAGTGTTTGCGGAAGGGAGATAGACAGGTGGAGAAACCTGTCTGCATTGTGCTGATGAAAGAGTGAGGCTAAATGACGCCAGAACATCATGCAGCCGCCACAAACAGAGCAGAGGCAGACCCGAGTGCCCTCTTGTAGAGCTATCCCCACGTCACGTTCCAGAATAAGAGAGTTCATGTCAGAGCATTGCTCACTTATGAGACCTTTCACTAAATGTCCTTAGAATTTCTTTAACTCTCTCCTTTAACCACCCTCCAAAAATTTCTAGGAAGCTGGATAAAGAGTTGTTATGGTTAGAATGAAAGATGTCCCCCAAAAGCTCAGTGTATGAGACAATGCAAAATCACTCAGAGCCCTGGCCCAATCTGAGCTCATCCCGATAAGCAACTGAAGGCAGGTGGGTGTGGCTGGAGGAGGTGGTCATTGGGCGGCCTCTAGGTGCGCATTTTGCATCTGGCATGGAGTCTGTTTGCTTCCTGGCAGTGCCTGAGCCCTTTCCTCCACCACACTCCTCTGCCGTGATGTTCAGCCTCACCTCCAGCCCCAAGTAATGGAGCCAGCCTTCTATAGATTAAGACCTCTGAACTGTGAGCCCCCAAATAAGCTTTCCTTCCTAAAATTGTTGTTGCCTAGTCTTTCAGTCACAGCAGTGGAAAAGCCAACTAAAACATGTGAGCAGACCAGGTAGAGATGCGTTGTCTAGTTAGGGAAGAACATTTTTACTTGGGTTTCATACCAAAAAAACATTTAGTTTTATAGTAAAAATGATAATTTTAAAAGTCAGGATACCAACAACTACATTTATTTTAGTTCTAAAAGATGTGAGATTGTTTGACCTGCACTTAGCAATTGCAGTGGCAGAGCACACGATTGGAGAGGGGCTCATGTCACAAGATCAGAGAACGCAGGGAGAGGGAGTGAGTGGGGACCACCGCCCACCCACCCATTGTGCCCATTATCTGTCCCTAAGCCAGGCTGCTATGGGTAAAGATCCACAGACAGGCTTAAACAACTTGTACTTCCAGTCCCAGTGGCCAAGTCCAAACTCAGTGCCTCCAAGGTCACTCCTCCAGGTCCTCAAAGTGTCATCTTCTTGCTGCATCCTGCAGGTGAGGGAGGGGAAAAGAGCCCTGGTTCTAACCCCATCCAGGGGCCCACATTCATGACTTACCTCCCAAAGGCCCTGCCTTCCCCCAGGAAAGACTGAAACCTGAATTGGCAGGGCCAGGACCCTCAGGCAAGCCACACCCCTCTGCTGTGCTACTCATTTACATGGACGTAGAATGAGCTTCTGCCATGCGGTGAGAGTGTCCTCTGCCAACACAGGTCCCTTGCTCCTTTTCCTCTATTCCATCTGTAGACTAGTGGCTTCCTCCCACCCTTTATTCTGCCCTCTGTTCTAGGACATCTCCATCTTTCTGCTTCTCAGTGGAAAAGGTTCTGGGAAGCTCTCATCGCAGCAAGAGCACATGGAGCATCCAGGTCCCTGCAGAGCTCCTCACCCATGGGACACCCAGGAGCACAGCCCAGGAGTATCACCCAGGGGCACCACCCAGGGACACCCAGGAGCACCACCCAGAACATCCAGAGCAC